>JAADVP010000033.1:0-50488 GCA_023335675.1 Globisporangium solare | reverse complement strand
TGCCAACGGCTGCTACAAGCCCTGGGAACCGTTGCTCGAGAAGAAACTCGGCGTACCCCTTGTTGTCGCCTGTAACGAGTCGATTGAACCGCGTCAGACTCGTCGGATGAACAGGGTAAAACGCCAAGATGCCGAGCAAAGCGCCCTGCTTGGCATCACGAAACTGCAGCAAGCGGAGCTCAGTGTCGTGGTTGCGTTTGTACTTGCGCCGCTCTTGCTCTGGGTTCGCATCGTACGCCTCCGGGGACCGATTCACGCCGCCGTCGACCACTTCGCCCCTGCTAAAGCGAATGGTCCCAGCCACGAGGTCGCGATGCGCGATCTCCACGGCGCACATTATGCCGTCCACGACGACCGCAAAGTTCTCCTCCAGGTAGCCGAAGATCGACACGTCGTACAAAAAATACGCCGACATGCCGCCTGGCCCGCCGTGCGTATGCGTCGCGTGCAGCACGACGTTTTGCTCCGTGTACGCGCCATGATACTCGCGCTGCAGGCGGCGCAGCACTTCTTGGTGCACCAGCTGGTAGATCGCATGCAAGTCGCAGTGCACGATCAGCACACGCGCTGCTGCTGTCGAGTGCCTATCGCGAGCTTCCTCCACGACGAACGCGCGCGCGTACAACCGACTGAGGATGCCGCCAGTCGTCTGCTGCGCGTCGCCGTACCCCATCATGCCGATCTCCGCCGCTGGTCCCGTGATGTCGCTCTTGCCGACGCCGACGCGGTACTCAGCGCCGTGAGCGACGCCATAGGACAGCGAAAGAAGCAGCAGAAGCACGAGGTGTCGACTCCGCTGCACACAGCGAAGGAGCAGCACGCGGCTGCTGCGCATGGCGTCGATGGCTTGATCTTTTCTTTGGGCAAAATATACCCTGATGTGCAAGTTCAAGTCCAGAGTACCGTAATTTGCGTGTTTTAGTGCTAAATAGGTACCCATCGCTGTGAGCTGTTAATTATGGGAGAGCGAAGTGTGCGCGCCATGAAAAAGTGTAACTATAAAAACAGGCGAGCTCATTTAAGGAAGCGCTCATACAATACGGGACTCCTGAATCACGAGTGAGTTGTGAATTAACTTGTTGAAAGAGTGATCTGTGCTATTGCGAGTGGTGCGATAGGATTCCTCCTTTCACACCACTCGCTGCAGCTCCTCCGATCGCTTCTACGATCGTAATAATGCGTACATCTCCTCTAAAAGCACGACGAATCGTATTCACTTGTATCGCGTTTCTGAAGACATCGTCCTGTCTAAAGGATGAACAATTTGTTCACAGCGCATTCTGCAAGTTTGCGATACAAGAAGGCGCCACTGTGTCCAGAACCAAGTTAAGCACGTTAATGCTGGCTGCATTGGAGACTACTGCAGTATTGCTTTGCGCCACATCCATTAATATATATGTAATACTGCCATTCGCTGAGATGGAGTGGTTTGTTTGTCGGGTACTGCAACGCTCAGCAGGACACTGCGGTCGTATGGGATTGCTGTCGTTCCAGCATTCGCTGCTGCGCGAGATGCAACACCAGCCTCTTGAGCTCACTGATGCCATGCACAGCGCTGCTCACTTGGTCTTGCAGCTCATTCACCTTCTGTTGCATGGCCTTGACTTCGGCGCTCAGGTCGCGGCCGACACTCGTCGGCGTCGCATGCGCGTACAATCGATTGCTGGTTGCGTTCGCGGCGCGCTGGTTGTAGCCCTTCACGGACTGCGAGTCGTTGGCTCGCGCGCGCTTAATGCGCAGGTTGTAGTGTTTGGGGTCGACCTCCATGGTCGGACACGTCGCATGCAGAGGCGTCCGCGGGCGCTTCTTGGACGCCGCGGGCATCTGGAACGGGTTGGTAGTGCTGACGTCGCACACTTGGCACATGTTGATGGCGAGAAAGCGAAGGCGCGCGATTGTCGAATGCTGCTCGTCTGTGAGTGAGGACGGTGGGGTGTCGCAAGTGTCAAGCGGAGCGAGCGACACTCGTTCGAATTCGTCATCGCTCGTCCGGTCGGTTCGCAGACTCCCATCTATGATGTTGATTTTTGTATAGGGAAGGCGCACTTCGTGGTCGGGCGGTCGAAAGTCGGACACGAGCAGTTAACGTTGGCGGGTAAGGTTGGTCGTGTTTCTTTGGTGCGAGTGTCCTGAGAATTGTATTGAGATGGTACGGACTCGAGTGGCCGGTTGGAAGCAATCAGTCATTAGTATGGACATTTGTATGCAATGATCTTGGGTTCCAAATGCTTGAGCTTTCGAAACGCACCGAAGCGAATCGAAGCAATGAGAAGGACGAGCGACTAAGTCGACGGCTTTGGACGGACGTCTTTCTGCTAATCATTACATTATACTTGAGTAATGACGTTTATCTCAATGGTGGTCGGGTGGTCGGTAAGTCTCCACGATGACGATCTTTATTCACTGTAAATCCTCGAATTGTGTGACCAGACCCTGCTTTATATCAAGCACCTGGTTATAATAGTAAGCACGTCCTTGAATCCTTTTTCTTGACCTTCCACTTACACTGTAGCTCGAATCCTCTAAAACTATTATTCGTCGAGCTGCAGCACTTCCCTTTTATACAGCGAAGTTTCATATTTCTTATGAATTTACGCTTCCGTCCGCCCGCTGATTTTAAAAGAAAAAAAAAATACTGCTCCTCGCCTCGTGGCTCGTCTTGACCAGAGAACCTGGAGCTCGTTTGGTTTTCGTTCTGAGTTTGTTTTGTGTGATGAGAAACTAGCGAAGCAAGTCGCAGCAAGCACGGAACGCAAGCGAACTCCAGCCTCCCTGGTCAAGACGACGAGGAGCACAATTAGAACCCATGCACAACGTGTGAGCCGCCCTACGTTCTGTCCCTGCAACCAGGTTCAGCGAAGCCGCATGCAAAGCAAGGAACACTTGCTGTTTGTACTCGCTCATCAGCACGTGCTTAATTATAAAAAAAATAGTAGACCGGCGCACACGACGAACATGCATGTGGATGGATCGATGATGGCACAAATCGACAGCCCACGTGGTCAAATCGCGCAAACATGAAAAGATCACAGGTGTGTGTTGTGCCCATTTGGTGCAGGTCCGAGCGCAGACGAGCCACTTTCGCAGGTGATACGCGAGCGGGTCAAAATGTTTTCAGAACGGCGCGAGCACTCCCGTTCAAGTAATGACGCTCAAAGCGACTCGACACTTCAAAACGCACACCTCTCATGCAAGCTCAACCTTATCGAGAGAGTGACGCCATCGTTCCATCGCCGCGCTCTGGAAGCGAGCGCCAGTGTCCAAATCGCCAGGCAGGATGCACGCCAAGAGCTACGTGCACAGCGCATCGCCGCCGCAGCAGCAAAGCAGGGCCGACGGTTATGCTGCACCGCACGCGACGCCCGCGTTCGCGGTGCTGCTCGCAGCGTCGCTGGGGCTGAATGCGTCCGCGTTGCACTGGCTCGGCGTCCCGCACATTCTCGTGGCCGTCGCGGTCATTGGCCTTTTCTGCGTGCACGAGCTGCTGCGTCCGTTTTGCTGCTCGTTCAGTGATTTTTGCGTGCTGCTCGGGCATGTTCTTGTGTCCATGGCGGTCGCGCTCGCCAGGTTGGTTGGCCGCAAGGGCGAGCCGCGGTTCCCCGAGTGGACTGTCTACTATGAGCTCTTCCAAGCGTTCGCGTACGCGGCAGGAGAGCTCGGTGGACAGCACATCACGAAGCCGATTAACGCGCCTCTATTTCGACACTTGTTTGATGCGCTTGGTGATCTCCAAGGCTCCGTGGCGTGTGCAGCGTATGGTGCGACAACGGAGCGGCTCAAGCACAACGGGCTGGAGCATATTTGGGTCCGACCTCATGGAGCAGCCGCCAAGCAAGTCGCTGGTGACGCTCCGCGCAGAAAACTCGTTGTCATATACTACCATGGCGGCGGGTACTCGTTGTGCAGCCCGCGCTTCTATGTTGCATTCGCGGCGCGGCTTCGCGACCAAGTCGCGCGTGAAGTTGCCAAACGCGAGCCAGTCGAAGTCCACTTACTGCTCGCAAACTACCGGAAAATCCCCGAGCACTGCTTCCCAGTCCCCGTGGACGACGCACTCACCATGTTTGACTACCTCGTGAACCACGAGCACGTAGCTCCAAGTGACATCGTGGTGGGTGGCGACAGTGCGGGCGGGGGACTCGTGATCGCGACGTTGATGCGGCTTCGGGACGTCCAGCGTGAGATGCCGGCAGCTGCGCTGTGCACGTGTCCGTACGTGGACATGCTGGCGAGAATCGATCCGTCGGAGCACTGCTTCATCCACCAATCGATGCTCGACGGCATTCGCGACCACTGCGTGACGAGAGCAGTGTCGGCGAAGCAGGACCCGCGCGTGGCGCTGCGTGAAGCTGTGAGCGTGAACTCGGATCTGCGAGGGCTGCCTCCGCTGTTCATCCTGGCAGCAGAGTTCGACGTCCTGTACCCGCAATCGACGGCGCTGGCGGAAACCGCGCGTCGCGACAGTGTGGACGTGGAGCTGGACGTGCACGCGCGCATGCCGCACGTGTTTTGTCTGCTGCCAAAGGCAGTTTTGCCGCGATCCGAAGTCGCAGTTGCCAACATGGCGGCGTTCGTGGCCAGAAAAGTCGTGGCTGCGCGTGCATCGTGATCTTGCTGTGAGCGCAACGTTCTGCTGTATTTGGTCGTGCAATAACAAAAAAATGGCGCTTCCAGTTGACCTACTGAACGATGAATAAACACATCTGCGTGCTCGTAGTTGAGCTTCTTGACACGTGCCGTAGCACTCGCACTTTTGCGCAAGTCTCTTGGTGGCGGCTGTCATTCTGTGCCCGAAGAGATAGATCATCGCAGTCCCTAGCAGTGCATTCACGCGCAGTCCCCGCAGGAAGCCATGGATCCGAATTGGGTCGAGAGAGAACCGGTGGGCGATTATCAAGGAAGGAGTTCGCGCTACTCTCGCGGAGCAGCATCGAGCAAACGTCGAACATAGGCTCTTCTTCAGAAACTGGTTGGTTCAAGAATCCAATGCTGAAGCACTGGTTTGAGTTATATACGAGGTCGGCTGAAACCTCTCTTTTCCGTTATTTGAACTTGCGCACGACTGGCATCCATTTGTAGAGGCAGCGTTCCTACACAGAGAGTTTCTGTTTTTTTGTACCTGTGGCTGCTCCTCCTCCTTCCTTTCAACTATCGATTTGTGCATATCAACCATGCTATAAAACGAATTCTTAACCGCCACCCTTCAGCATACAACCACCAAACACTAACATCGAATCTTGCCATGCACATATAGATGCTTGAACATGGAAATAGTGCACTTGAACATAGATGCGGACCTCCGACAGCAGCCACGCCTTGATGTACCTCCTTGTCGGAATTTGACCACATGGACCTTGAGCGCCATCACCTCGGCTCACTTCAGGAATCGCCGCGCGCTGCGCACCCGCTCAGCTCTCCCCCGCTCTCCGCCATGGCCGTCGCCGCGTCGATGCCGCCCAGCCACACCCCTAGCGCGCTCGCAGATGACCCCGCGCGCGTCTCGGAGCCGTCGACGTCCAAGTTCGACGATGTCGTGGAGGAGGCCATCGCGCTCTTCTACGCAACGTTCAAGTGCGAACTTGCGTTCCCGCGCGAGACGCTCACGATCACGCAGGCGCCCGGCCGCGTCAACCTCATCGGCGAGCACACGGACTACAACGACGGCTTCGTGCTGCCGCTCGCGCTCGACAAGAACACGGTGATCGTGGGCGTCGCGACGCCCAAGGCGGGACTGGACGAGCACGACACGGCCGTCAACCACTCGCAGATCGTGTCGGCCAAGTTCCCCGGGGAGACGGTCGTGTTCCCAGCGGACGACGTCTCGCGCATCGTGCCGGGCTTGCCGGCGTGGGGCAACTACGTGCGCGGCGTGACGGCGACGTACCTGCGCCACACGGGCCGAGCCGCGCTGAGCGTGCGCGCCGCGATCGTGAGCCGCGTGCCGTTCGGCAGTGGCCTCAGTAGCTCGGCGGCGCTCGAAGTGTCCTTTGCAACGTTCCTGGAGAGCGCCTTCGCGCTCTCGGACATCTCGCTGACGCAGAAGGCGCTGCTGTGCCAGAAGGCCGAGCACGAGTACTGCAACGTGCCGTGCGGCATCATGGACCAGTTCATCTCGTCCTGCGGCAAGGGTAGCTGCGCGCTGCTGATCGACTGCCGCACGAAAGAGGCCACGCCCGTGCCGTTCGAAGACCCGAACGTCGTCATCGTGGTCTCGAACTCGAACGTGAACCACCAGCTGAGCGGCGGCGAGTACAAGGAGCGCGTGCAGCAGTGCCGCACTGCTGTCGCGGCGCTACAGAGCAAGTACCCGACGATCACGCACCTCCGCGACGTGACCATGGCGCAGCTGGACTCGGTCAAGGACCAGCTCGAGAACGTCGTGTACTGCCGCGCGCGCCACGTGATCACGGAGAACGAGCGCACAGTGCAGACCGTGGCGCTCGTGAACAGCAAGAACTACGAAGCCGCGGGCAAGCTCATGTTCGCGAGCCATCAGTCGCTGCGCGACGACTACGAGGTCAGCACGCCGCAACTGGACACGCTCGTCGACATCGCGCGCGAGATCCCTGGCGTGTACGGCGCGCGCATGACGGGCGGCGGCTTTGGCGGCTGCATCATCGTGCTGCTGCGCCGCGAGAACGCGGCCGAGCTGCTCGACAAACTCGACGAAGGCTACCCGACACACATCTTCGGCAACCACGAGTTCCCCAAGCCCACGAGCTTCATCACGCACATCGGCCACGGCGCGCAGGTGCTGCAGGTCGGCGAGCTCTAGACGCCAAACAAGCAAAAACACGCCGTCGCCGTGGATATGTGTGGGTCGAGTTTGCATTTGAGCGTGTTGTGTGCGTGTTAAATTACCGGGTCAAATGGCAAAAAGTCTTAATGAAAAACCAAAACAACAAAACAGAAAAAAAAAGCACATGCTTCTTACGTGGGTCAGAGCTCGATCGAGACTGCGCGCTGCAGTCCCGGCGCGATGATGCTCTTGAGCGTGAACGCCACCTGCATGGACGTCGGCCGCGCGTCCGGGTCCAGCTGCGTGCACGACAGGATGAGCTCGCGCACCTTGGGCGGACAGTCGTCGCGCAGCTGCACGCGCACCTTACCGAGCCGCACGTGCTGCGCAATCTGCATGGGCGGGAGCTTGTCGCCGGCGTCGTTCTTGACGTGCGCGAACGGCGCCTCGCACGTGTCGATCTCGGACAGCACGACGCCGAGCGAGTAGATGTCGGCCTGCTCTGAGTACTTTTTGCCCTCGATGATCTCGGGCGCCGTCCAGAGCAGCGTGCCCACGCCCGACGTCATGGTCTCGTTGATCGTCGTCTTGCGGCTCACGCCAAAGTCGCTCAGCTTGGCGTGCATCTCGCGGTTCAGCAGCACGTTCTTGGACTTGAGGTCGCGGTGCACGACGATCGGCCGCATGCAGTGCAGGTACACGAGCCCCTCGGCCACGTCCATGGCGATCGAGATCTTGTCCTTGTGCCACGACAGCTTGTCCTTCTTCTTCTTGAGCACGACGTCGAGGTCGCCCGACTCCATGTACTCGACCACGGCGCACAGCTCCTCCATGCGGCGCCAGCTCACACCCACGAACGACACGATGTTCGCGTGCTGCAGCGTCGACATGAGCTGGATCTCGGCCGCGAACTGTTCGATGCTGCTCTTGAACATGCGCTTCTCCGAGAGCAGGCACTTGATCGCCACGTGGCTCGTCTCGTGCTGTCCGAGCCACACTTCGCCGTACGCGCCCTTGGACAGCGACCGCAGGAACGTGAGCTCGCCGTACGCGATGCGCTTGGGCAACAGCAGCGGGTCGTCCAGGAACGCCATAAGCGCCGGCGATTCCCTGCAGAACTCGTCGGTCGACTTGGTGCGCAGCCCGAGCATCGTCGAGTTGTTGTCCGTCGCCGTCGTCGTCCGGTTGGCGCCCGCCGTTGGGAAGAAGCCCGACGCGAAGAAGCCCGTGTTGCGCAGCCGCTGGCTCATGCCCGCAAACAGTCCGCGCGCGCCGCTGCCCTGCCTCACACCGCCGCCGACTCCTATGGGCAGCGGCTCTCGGTCGTGGCTATTGTTGTAATTGTCTCCGCTCAAGTAACTCGGACGGCCGAGCGCGTGGTTCTTCTTCTTGCGGATGCGTCTCGGCAGCGTGCCTTCTTCCTGTGCGGCACCGCCGCGACGCCGCCACATCCAGATGAGCACCGCGACGGCCGCCACGAGCACGATGATGCACACCACGAGCACCACCACGAGCCTCGTGTCCGCGCCGGAGCTCGACGCCGTCGTCACGACTTCGGCGTCGTCTGCATCCGCCATTTTCGCCAGGGCTGCTGCTACTGCCACTGCGAGCGCCGTCGCGACGGCGTTCCAGCAGCTCCGTCGCCGCCATGCGCCGCCCATCGCTCCAGCTGCTCGTACCGTCTCGAACGCTTGCTGTTCGCTCGCGCGCTGCTTGTTAATGGGCCACGCGCTCGAAAATCATCGAGTGCGCTCGTTTTTTTTTTGTGTGTGTATGGTTTGGCGCTATACAGTAATGACGATTGGTTTGTGGAGGGGATGTGATGATGCAGGGTTTTGTTGAAAGGCTTTGACTAGTGATGCGCGATGTATCCATGATTCGCTTATCTCGGGATATTATGTTTAGGATTATTGTTGTGGGTGCGGTCAATACTGTGAATTGAGTGATTTCCCACCTGGCCACATAATTTCGAACTGATGGGCGACTCGCCACTTCCAGTCATGGGTTACTAAATCAGTCTGCACAGCTGCTTGCGCTTCACTAAATCCAGTAGATAGATCGGGTGAGAACAGATCAATTAATACGTTATACACACTAACTAAAACCAGTTCACTGCCATCTTCGACACTTCAGAGACTCTCTTTTCCACCTCCAGCCACGGAGAAGGCGCGGATTGTTATCAACACGCGCTTACTTTGTGCACGGCTGCGAGCCATAAACAGCATTTCCGGACGCGACTGAACAGTAATGAATGCATTCGTTATCTCAAGGAAGACATGGCGGCCTGGACAGACTCGGACATGGAGGTGACTCTACTTGGGAAGCAAGCATACGCACGCGCTCTTGGGATGCAGATCGGTTGACTCTTGGTATCACACTACTCGCCGTAGCTGACGCGGCGACTCGCACTGTGCTGTGCGTGGTGCTCGAATTGCTGCGATTTCTGCTTTGCCGGCATGGTCGACGGCGCCTTCTTGCGCGGCTTCTTTGCCTTGCTGGGGCTGAAAAGCGCGCGTCGCTTCCGGTGTTTTTTCTTCGGATTTGGAGTCTTCGTTGGCTGCTGCGGTGGTTGCTCAAGTTGTTGCTGGTTCACCAGCTGTTGTCGAAGCTGCGCAAAGAGCTCGTCGGCGTGGCTGAAGCACAAACCGAGCAGCGTTGCGGCTTGCGAGCAGCCGACGTATTCGCACGTCTGCGGCGTCCGTGGTGAGAGCAGAGCCACCTCTGGTGACGCTGACACCAGAAATTGCTGCAGAGCGTACGCGTCGGGGCTTGAGAAGCACCATGTGAGTGGGAAGATTGGTGGCTCATCGGCTGCATCAGCGCCACACTCTTGATCGCCTGGATCGTCGACAGGAAGAAATGCTGGTGGACTGGTTTCTCCACTTGCGTCGACGTAAACGACTTGAGCCCTAGCATCTTGGACAGCATGGCGCTCTTCGCGGTCGACTCCTTCATCTGGTGGTGCAGCTGGGCTGCTTCCGAGAGGCACCACAGCAACAGCTGCGGCGTTCGCGTGTGCAGAGTCGCAGAGCTCTGCTCCCGTTCCTTTTGCTGCTGCTTGCGTGCCATCTCGGCCAGTTGGCCAGTTGTCTGCGTCGTATGTTGCAAGCGAGATGCTGGCGTTGAGCGTATCGTCGCGACTGGACGCCAGATCCGGGTCGTCGTCGCCGTCAAGGTGGATGTCGAGCGACTTGCCGTCGTAGTCGTGGATGAGCTCGTACAGAAACTCCTCCATCGCGCTGGGCTTGTGTCGGACCTCCAAGTTTACGAATGCAGCGTCTCCTCCTCCTCTTCTTCTTCTTGCTCCTGTGTTCATGGCAGTCAGCACAAGCAATATCGTTGCTGTCCTTTCTCAAGAAAGTGCGCGCTCCTTTGCTTTTCAAACGCTCAAACTGGGGGGCAAATTGGCGCAACAAGTGAAAGCAAGCTTTGGACTTGAAATTGAAGCGCAGCAAACCTGGTTATCTCTACTTACCCGCTCTCCCTCTGAATTGCAACATTGTCAGTCCTTTTCAGCTCTATTCGTCCGCGCTCTCGTCGTCGTCGTCCTACTCGTCTGCTTCTTCGTCACTCGCCTCCTCGCCTTCCATCTCGTCTTCTCCGATCTCTTCGACTGGCGTGAGGAATCGCTGAAACCACTCCTTGTCGTGCATCGTCTTGAAGTCGCCGACCTGCAGCTCGTCGTCGAGGACGCCGTAGCTTTCTGCTGTTTCTAGCCACGTTCGGCAGTTCTACACACAGAAAGAAAGAAAAGAGAGAGAGACCCATAATGACCAATTAGCCACCCACAGTGTAACACAGCGTGCATGGAAACATCCCACCGACCACTTCGTCCTCAATGCCTGGGTATGCGTACAGCCACGCCAGCGGGTAGCAGCCCAGCTTGTCGTGGAAGTGGTGCGCCGAGCGAAGCACTTCGACAGCGTGAGTGAAATGCGGCGATGCGGCTCCCGCCGACTGCTGTTTCTTCTTCTTCTTGCCTTTGCCACTCGTACTGGCAACTTGCTCCTGCTGCTGCTCGCCGACCGCGAAAGACGCCAGCGCCTTGCCGAGAGAGTTGAGCAAGTGCGGCACGCTCTCGTCGATCTCCTCTTCTTCGGGTTCCTCCTGCTGTTGCGTGTCTTTTCGGGCACAGATCTCGTGGCACTCGCCCATGTCGAAGCCCGCATCGGACAGCACGCTCTTGTACTGCGCCTCGATGTCCGCAAACACCTTGAGCCACTCCACGCCTTGCAGCGTCTGGCGGTGCTCCAGGTATTTATTGGACACGTAGTTCGCGAGCTCCATCAGCGCGTCGGGACTGCCTGGACTCAGTTCTGTATACACGACCGAGCGAACGGCAGGACAGGACAAGGTCAGCATTGAAACCTGCTACATCCGCGCGTAAAGCACATCCATTCCAAACGGGTGGCGCCACGTACCGAGAGCCTTCTCAAAGAGCGTAAGCGTTGTATCGAAACTCGCACTCGTCTTCGTCTCGTTCTCAATCGCTCCGTACAGAATCGCTTCCAGGAGCTTCACCTCGGCGTAGTCTTCCAGCAGCACCTTGTCGTCGTCTTCGTCGTCTTCGTCGTAGTTGCGGTCACTGTCACTGTCGCTTGCGTCGCGCTCCGTGTCGTCGGCGTTGCGTGCACCGGCGCTCGAAGCATCTCCTTCTGCGCTCGCCTTGGCCGACTCCTCTTTGAAGATTTGCTCGAGCTTCACGCACAATGCAAGCGCCTACAAGCCCAAATTTGCACACACATATACACGTCCAGGATGAGATGGTTCCAAGTAGTTGGTCTCCACACACATACACTTGACCCACGCACTCTTTTGTAATAATCCACGAAGCTGCTGTTCTCGCCGTCTTCTGCAACCGCAGCAGCCTCGTGGTCGTCTCCACCCGTTTGAAGGAACTTGACCAGGTCGCCGCCGTCCTTGAGCGCTTTGGCAAACTGGAAGTGCGTCTCGAACGTCGTCCCGCCGTCCACTTCGACCGCTTGCTGCGCATCCAGAGCGCGACACGACAGATGAACAGTGAGTGCGTATGCGTGTGCGCTTCTGAGTGCGTACCCACGCACAGATGCAACAAACGCACCTGGAACTTGCTCAGTGCCTGGTCCAGCACCTCCTTCTGGCGCGTCTCGGTCGCGATGATCATCAACGACGACGCCCAGAGCGAGTAGCCGACGGGCCCCATAGCCGAGTCATCTCCGTCCGAGAGCGCAGACATCTGCTCGAACTTGTCCGCGGCAGCCTCTGCGAGCGTCGGGTCCTCGTTCAGCGACGCGAGCCGTGCCAGCGCCGTGCCCCAGAGGAAGAACGCGTCGATCGTCTTCTGCGCCGCCATGGCCGGGTACGTCTCCATGAGCTTCTTCAGGCGCTTGCCGATTTGCCACGTTTCTATAGCAGCACATGCACACTCAGTCAGCAACGTAGCACATCTCCAAGCAGGCAAAAACAGTAAGGGGTCGTACGCTTCTGCGACGTCTCCTCCTTCTGCAGCATGTCGTTGACCTTCTTGAGTTCCTTGTCGATCGCCTTCTCGTCCGCATCCAGCTGCTGCTGCGTCTTGCTCTTCTTATCCTTCTTCGCGGCCGCGCCGTCCGGCTGCTGCTGCGCGCGCTGGCGCTTGCTGCCGCCCGTCGCCATGATGCTTCGTCCTTTGTCCTTTCGATCGCCAACAATGCCGCTGCTGTAGCGTGTCAAGAAGGCACTACTGGAGACGGTTAAGTGCGGTGTGCCACTGTCAGTGGCCACGTCGAATGCTCTGAACACTGGCAGTAGCTGGGGATGGATAGCATGACAAAGTACGAATGGGGTTGTCGCTCACTGTCAATAGCGCCAGCCTGATGGCACGGATTGGCTTTCCGCGCTGTCAATAGCCATGTGCAGTGAGTGGTTTCGACTAAGTACGAACCCCGCGCAATTCCGCAAGTCCACGATTGACATGCCGCGCAATATGCACGCAACAACAACAAGAAAAAGATATGGCGATGCTTGTCTGTTTATTTGTTTACGTCTGTGTATTATCGTGACCGCCGAGCCGTCCCCTCCTTCTTCCTCGCGCTGGCGAATTGGCGAATTGGCGAATTGGTCACTTGTCTGTCTGCTTTTTCTGCTCACTCTGCGTACTTTGTGTCAGTGTTGTTTTCTTCTCCCCTCCCCCTCGCGTGCTTGTGCTGTTTGCTGCTTAGTGGTGGCCGTGGAAACCCTCCTTCTGTTTGTATCGCACACCGCAGTACTTGCATGTCTGCACGGCGTGGTGTTTGACTGTGTCCAACTGAATGTACTCCAACGGGTGACCCAGCGCGCCGCCGCCGCCGTCGCACACGGCAACGTTGCCTTCCACCTCCACGACTGGCACCTGCGCAATACGCTGCTCCGCATCGCTGCGGTGACGGTTGATGTCCTTCATAACGCAGCAATACACATGACGCCAATCAATCAGTCGATAGGTCGGGCGTGCCACATTCGCGTTGTGCTCCTTCCTCCGCATGGACGGCGCGTCAACAGCACCAGAATGAGTGCAACAATACAACAAGACGCACCTCGTAAGGCGTCGGGTTCACGTCGTAGATCGTCGCGAAGCCGGCGCGTTGCTGGAAGCGCGCGCCGACGGCAGCGAGGCTGCGCTGCGGGTGGGCGCGGGCCGCGATCGCCACGGCGCGTTGGGCAGCTTGGGATCCGCGACGCAACATCTTCTGTATCGACTGAGAAGCTGGGCCGTCCGTCAGTTTTGGGGGCTACGAGCCGACGAAAAAACCTCGCAGCAGGCAGGCAACAAAACCCAACCTTGATGGTATAAAAACCTTGCTGCGAATACTTACCGTGCATGCTCTCTACAAGATCCACACAGTCCGTTGTATAGAGGAACAGAGACTAGCACTCTGTGCATCGCTTTGCGTGTCAATCAAAGAGATCAAGCAAGCAGCATGAGCGCGTGGTGCACGGAAGTGCTGGACGTCTCGCCTGTACGCGCGCAGCAAGCGACGGCCACGCCCAGTGTGCGCGAGTGCCCGCAGTGGCCGTCTGCGAAGTCATTCCTGCTCTCGAAAGCGAGCGGCGGCATGTACACGTGCGCACGAGCGAGTGCGGCGCGCGTCGAGACCCGCTACGAGCTCGTGCTCTGGTCGTTCCACTTGGAACGACTCGCCTCTGGCGCTCGAACGATGCGTGGTGACGACGACAATAGCGAGTATGGCGAGTGGGGGCAGAGGATGCAGCAAGTGACGACTACGCTGAGCGAGCGCGTGATGGGGTACGGCGTTGAACGAGCGGGCAGCAACTCACTTGGAGACCTCATGCTCACTGTGCTGTGGTGGAGAGAGGCCGACGCAGCGTCTGGGTACAACATCAGCGTACACGCATGCGCAATACCAACGGTACGTCTATGGTACTAGACGACTGCCAAGGTGCAATGCCCCGCGTGATGGTTATCTATCTGTCCTTCGTGCATCATCATCGTGCTGTAGCCGAAGAGCCTGGTGTCCTCGGTCCTGGTCCATGGCCACGCACGTGCGAATGCGGCCTGCAAGCACACCAAGTGGATCACGGACCGCATTCCGCTGGAAGAGTACACGAGCCGGGTCGCGTCGACGCATGGACCCATCCATGAGACGATCCTAGGTCAGTACGACGAGGAGCGAGACGACACGGCGCTGCTCGAGGGGCTCATCACCAACTTTTTCGTCGGTACGTGCGTTGTCTGATAGTTTGGCATCCATCGCCGCGCCAAGAAAGAGACTTAACAAAAGAGCTTCGATGTCTGGGACTTTTGCATGGTGGACAGTGAGAAACGGGATGGTGTGCACCTCCAAGGACGACGTTTTGCGAGGGAGCACCCGCGCGCTCGTGCTCAAAGCATGCGGCGACCTAGGCATCCCAGTGCTCTTTGAAGCGCCACGTCTCTCGGAGCGCGACACCTGGACCGCTGCGTTTGTTACGAGTATGTGACATTGTTGATGTTGTTGCTCTAGAGTCATTGCGTATTGCAGTGCTGATACATATGCGCTCACTGTTCCTCAACTGATTGGTGCGCAGGCACCGTCCGTCTCGCGACCCGCGTCAATCGAGTTGTGTGGACAAGCAAACGCAGCGACGAGATCCAGGAATTCGTGCTCGCGGACGAAGCGGACGTCGTGGAGCGGATACGCGAGCACATCCTGGACCGCCACTTCTTCTTGGGCGAAGCGTGAGTCGTCTTGCCGCCGTACGCCAATGCTACGAAGCTTTAGGAACCGGCACAAGTGCAGTGTTCAACAGCGAACTCGGACTCGTCTCGTAGCGTTTTGTGTTGGTCTGCTCTTTTTTGTGTGTTACCACCATTAAAGACCCGAAACGACGTGCGTCAATTCGCGCATCCATTGGCTAAAAAGCAGCATCCACGTCGCTTTCAACCAATCGGAACCGCCCGCAACCTTTCAAGATCAACTTGTGCCTCGGTTTCCATGTTCGCAGCATAGTCGATTGACGCTGCTGTGGCCAAGCAGATCGCCGTCGCTGCTGTTGCTGTCGCTGTGTATGCAATCGCCATGACGAAGGACGACGCAAAGACTGCGAGCCAATACGGCGGCGACGACGACGACAACGACGCCGCGTCCACGGCCCAGGACGTCGCCGATGAGCAGCCCGAAGCCGCCGACTCGAACATCCGCATCTTCCTGCGCATCAAGCCGTCCAAGGAGCCGTCGGGGTTCTTCTCCTGGGACGAAGACGCCTCCGAGATGAAGTACAACATCCCCAAGGACGTCGCCGCGGGGCTCATCAACAACTCGCGCACGAGCTACAAATTCCGCTTCGGCTCAGCCATCGGCATGGACGCCAAGCAGACCGAGGTCTTCGACCGCGTCGGCCGCCCGTGCATCGAGAACGCGCTCAACGGCTTCAACTCGACCGTGCTCGCGTACGGGCAGACCGGCTCGGGCAAGACATTCACGATCACGGGAGGCGCGGAGTGGTACGACGACCGCGGACTCATCCCGCGCGCGCTCTCGATGGTGTTTGGCGAGGTCAAGAAGAGTCCGCAGCGCCAGATCCTCGTGCATATATCGTATCTCGAGGTGTACAACAACCAGGGCTACGATCTGCTTGACCCGAACCACGAGTCCACCAAGACGCTCGAGGACCTCCCGCGCGTCGCGATGCTCGAGGACGAAGACGGCAACTGTCACTTGCGGAACCTGTCCATGCACCTCGTGCACTCGGAGGAAGACGCGCTCAACCTGCTGTTCCTGGGCGACACGAACCGCGCCGTGAGCGAGACTGCCATGAATGCGACCTCGTCTCGCTCGCGCTGCATCTTCACTGTGTCGCTCGAGTCGAGACGCGCCGGCAGTGAGGTGATCCTGCGCTCCAAGCTGCACATGGTCGACTTGGCCGGGTCCGAGCGCGCGCACAAGACTGGCGCCAAGGGTCAAGTGCTCCGCGAGGCCACGTACATCAACACGAGTCTGCACTACCTCGAGATGGTGATCGTCGCGCTCCACGAAAAGAACACCAAGGGCCGCGCGCACATCCCGTACCGCAATTCGATGCTCACGTCCGTGCTTCGCGACAGTCTCGGTGGCAACTGCAAGACCGTCATGGTCGCGACCGTGAGTCCCGAGAAAGACCAGACCGATGTACGTGCCGCAGAGTTCTTCAACTGTCTGGCGAGTAGTGCTTGATGAGGGGTTGACGATCTTCTTGTGTCTGCGAAATGGTCAGGAATCGGTGTCGACGTGCCGCTTTGCGCAGCGTGTGGCGCGCGTGCGGAACGATGCGCGACTGAACGAAGAAGTGGACCCGGCCGTGATCATCCGGCAGCTGAAAGCGCGAGTCGCGACGCTCGAGGAAGAGATCGCGGTGCTTAAAGGCGACATGGTACGTGGACACTGATCGCATCGTGGAAATCGTCGGGTTGTCATCATTGCCTAACTCTTACAATTTGGACCTTGGTTCTTTGGTCGACAGAAAGAAGGCGCCGAGCTCAAGGACTACGAGGTCGACAAGTTGCGGCAGCGCTGCATCGAGTACGTGAACAATATGGAGCCGACGGCGCATCTCTCCATAAACAAGTTTACATACACGCGCATGAAGATGTGCTTTGAGATCTTGAAAATCATGGCAAACACTGCCCTGAGCTCAACAACTTTGGCAGCAGCAGCGGGTAGCGGCAGCGAGAGCAAATCGACGTGGGTGCGGAAACCTTCAGGCTTTGCTGTTACTTCTGGGAGCAACAACAACAACCAGGAGCTCGAGAACCGGATCCTGGAATTGGAGCAACTCGTGCAACAACGCGACAACGAAATCGCGATCATGGTCAACATGATCCGCAATAGCAAAGCTGCAGGAGGAGGTGGCGCCAGTATCCCTGAGAACCTCTTGACTCGACAAATGGGGCCGCTTACCGCGAAGGACCTCGGAGATAATCAAACCGAGGTCCAGAAACCACAGCATAAAGCACACGGCGCGAAGACGCAGCTTCCTGTCGACACCAGCTTCACAGCCACGTTCCGTGTCGATCCAGCGATTCTCGACGATCCGACCAAGTCGTTCGAGGCCTTCAAGGCGCACTACCCGAAAAACGACGCGATCCGCGAAAACAAGACCCTGCTCAAGCAGAAATACGACGCCGCGAAGGAGTTGGTGAACGTCGTCAACGATGCGCGGAACCAGATTAAACACTTGACGCTGCAGATCGAGAAACTACGAAAGCAGCAAGCGATCACCGACGAGGGGCTCTTGGACAGTAGCTCTTCGAACTCAGCAGCAGGAGATCCGAATAGCGATGCAACTTTAACTTCGTCATCCGCAGGCGACGATGCTTCTGCAACCGAGAACAAACTCAAAGACAAGATCGAGCAGCACAAACTCACGTACAAGAAGGGATTCCACGAGCTCAGCGAGCTCAAGAAGGAGATCCAGCACATCCAAAAGGTGCTCGAGATGAGTCGCATCAAGCTGCAGAAAGACTTCGATCTCTGGTACCAGTGCCAGGGCAAAGGTGCGCTCTTGATCGAAACGCTCGTGGCACGGCCAAAGAGCGATACAAACAGCAACAACAGCAGCAGCAACAGCGCACCGTCAGCAGCACCAGCGAGGTCGATATCGCCAGCTCGCCCTGAAATGCAAGCCAAGACATCTTCATCCGAGAAAAAAGCACCTGGGAGTCCACGCAATCGATGGGGTCGTCGGCCGAGAGCAGGAAATCGGTGTCAACACCTCGAAGCAGTAGCCGCAGCAGCAGCAGTAGCACTGCCGTGAGCTTGAGCATAGCCAGGTGCGCAGTTCTTCTCTGCATGCATTTTCATGATGCTGTGAGGCTCGTTCACTGATCAGGGTACTTGGTATCTTCTATCGCGCTCTAGTTCGGTGGACGAAGATGTCTCGGGGTTTTACGAAGCCCTCGACATTTTGAAACGTCGGAACGCTGCGAGGAAGTAAAAGCTTGTGCGCGAGAAGGACTCGATGACACCTTGATAGAAGGGCTGTATGGGAAGTTCTACGTTGAAAAAACAACTGTAGCAAATTGGTGGACAAGACAAAAGCGAGCTTGTGTGTATACCTTTATGCAGCAGCATTCTGCTCACAAGATCCAGTGTGTGACGTGCTCTTTGTGACGCGCCAACTCAGTCCTGAACTTTCTCAAAAGCCTTTCCTCATTGTGGAGTGGGATCCTGCCGTTTTCAGAAGAGCATGCAGCTTAGTCAAGTGCTGCTGAACAATTGGCAGCCGTTAGTCCCCTCTGCTATTCTCACCACAGTCGTTTCGCTCGTTATGCGTACCGATTTTGGCTCGCTGGGTAGTTTCGATTCCGCAGTCGCATTGGACTCGAGCGCCAAAAGACTGGTTTTCCTCGCTCTTCTCCAGACTGGTCCAGTGTAAATTTGAGGCATCCGTCTGGTCACTCTTGCTCGCCACGAGCGTCTGCCTCGCTTCGCCTACAAAGAAAGAATCCACGATGACCGTCCACGGGGTCGACATCTCGACCCTGGAGGGGTGGATGGTTAAGATCAACAACAACCCTTCCATGTTTGGCAAGAGCATGAACCGCAGATGGTTCCGTGTCGCGTTCGTGCCTGCCGGGTACGACCAGAAGCTCATCATCTCGTACGCCAAGACCAAGTACGTTCTTTGCTGAAGAGCGTCGCCTCTTGCAAACCTATTCGTGAGGCTAACTGTTGGTGTGCAATACGCTTTCGCAGAACAGCAAAAGAACCACGGGGATGGCTGTACCTGGGAGACGCGAGCGGCGTCTACTGCCGACGAGTACGTGAGTTGCGAGTCAGAATTTGAATGGAACCTTGTGTGACAGTGGGCCACTTGGACGTGTGTTTGTTGTTCCCCAGGATATGATCGAAGTCGTTTCGCCAGCTCGAACGTTGCGATTCAAAGGCGAGACTGCCGCGGAGCATCGTTTGTGGTCCGACAGTCTCCACAAGCTCTGCAATCCTCCAAAGCCTTCGTCGAAACTCTTGATCGAGCAAGAAGAGGAGAAGAAGCGTCAGGCTGAAGCCGTTCGCGCCGAAGAAGCAAAGGCGCTCGCAGCCAAGCAGCGAGAGCAAGATCGAGAGCGCATCGCTGACTCCAAGAGGAGCAACGAGTCATCAACTGCTGCCTCGGTGGCTACTGCGGAGCAGAAAGACACCGAGCGAGCACCTTCCCAGCAACAGCAAAAGCCCAAACGTGAAGGAGAAGAACAGCCAGAACGAGACGAGCGAAGTCATCGTCACCGCGCTCAAGAAGCACCTTCTGATCGTGGACGGCTCGACAACCACGGGCGCCGTGGTCATGGATCAGCACGCGGCGATCGACGCAGTCGGAGCCGTAGTCGAAGCGATAGTGGCAGCGACGATGGCCGTAGGAGGCGTCGTGGGTCACCATCGCACGACGACGACGATGAATCGGATGAGGAGTCTCCTCGGCGAGCGCCAACCCATCGCCAGTCATCGAAGAACGACAGACACGCCGACTCTCGACGAAGAGAAGACGAGTGTGAAAGCGCACGATCGGACATTCGCAGTAGACGTCGAGACTCTTGCGATGATGACAGTGAGGAGGACAATGAGCGCGCCAACTCGTCGACTTCGAGACGGAAAGAAGCTGCGGGTCCGCGTCGACAGCAATCCAGCAGAGAGGACGATAGCGACGCTCGAAGCAAGCCCACGCCGCGACACCGCGAGCATGACAGCGATAGCGATGCGAGTGAGGATAGTGGCGGCGACGACGGCGACAACAGACGAGGGCAGCAACGATCCGTTCCAGCGGCAAGCGCCGAGCGCCGACCATCTCTTCTGGTCTCGCAAATCAAGTCGGCGTCTCCTTGTGCCGCTAGTTCAGCGGCTTCATCCACCAACGCTCGAGCTGAGGGCCACGAGCAAGCACAGCGAGTCGCTTCTTCTTCGAAAGTGCCTCCTGTTGCCGTTCATGCAGCCAGGTCGAAGCGGGACGGCGACAGTGGTGATGACGACGACGACGATCAGTCGAATGAGGAAGGCGACCCAGAGCAAATCACGCCGCGAGAGCCATCGCCGAAACCTACACGCGGGAAGAACGAAGTCAAGCGACGCAAGAAGCAGGACGATGACGACGAAGCGCATGAAAGCAAAGACGCAGAAGAAGAAGAAAAGAATGTTGAGCAAGAACTCTCCATACCTCCAGCGTCTGGGAACTCAACGAAGAAGAAAAATGCCGACTATTTCGACAGTGACGACGGCGAAGACGAGGACGAGACGAATCGCAACGCAAAGCCGAATTTGTCTAGGAACAACCAACCATCCGCTGCTCTGCCAGAGCCAACGCGCGAGGAGCGCTTGAAGAGCGGAGGCAACGCCACGATTGCGCGGGGCAACAATTTTGTCGGGACGATTGGGATGCCGAAGACAACGAGCCGCCTCCAGCAACCGGAGCACACACGAATGAGAGCGCTACGAAGGTAAAAGAGTGCAACCAACTCCGATGGCGCAATTGGGGTGCAACGCAGTTCGACTGACATGGTGTACTGTGTGTGTGTTTATGTCTTACTGTAGGTGAACGCAGGCTTTGGTGGCGTTGCCGCGGACTCGAACTTTGCGTTCGAGGATTGGGACGACTAAACAGGCTCTCAAGAGCTCATTTTGCGTCTGCTGCATGCCTAAAGCTGCGAATACACACGACAGTTAGCAATAACCAACACATGGTGCCAAACACCTCCGAGTATGCATGAACAGAGCAAGGAGGATGCAATGCTTCTACCAAAAAAACCCATGAGGAAAGCAAAACGCAGTGATATGTATTCCAGAGATTAATATCACGCACTTACATGGAACCGGGGGAGCGGCCGCTCAAGCCAAAAGCGGGCAGCCGAGGCAAGTCAAAAGCGCGTGCTCACAATCTCGCCGACGTCATCACCTTGTGGTAGTTTTCGCTCGTCAGACGCTCGTACGCGTCGTTAGCCTTGTTGAAGTACCAGAGACGGTCCTGAATCTGGGATGGATCTACGCCTTCCTTGCGGAGCTTGGCCTTTTCGTGCTTCATGGTGCCCGTGACCGACATTTCGCCCAGCTGGCGGATGAAGATCGGCATCGCGTACGACGGCAAACGCTTCTTCACGTGCTGCACGAACGCGCGCATGTCGAACGTCGCCTCGTCGAACACCATTGCCGCCAGGCACGCGCGGCCTTCGTTGCCAGGCACTTCGACGCCGTAGATGCAGATATCACTGAGTCCGGGGAACACCGAGATCGCCTCGGAGACCTCGTTCGTCGCGACGTTTTCGCCCTTCCAGCGGAACGTGTCGCCGACGCGGTCCATGAAATGCCAGCAGCTACGCTCGTCAATCTTGAAGAGATCGCCCGTTCGGAAGTACATGTCGCCCTTCTTGAACACGTCTCGCAAGATCTTCTTGTTCGACTCCTCCTCGTTGTTGTAGTACCCGTGGAACTGCTTGGATGGGTTCGAGTTGTCGACCACGCAAATCAGTTCGCCGACTTCGTTCGTGCCACATTCCTGTATGAAGCCCGCTTTCGTACGCACGTGCTTGTCGCTGTCGACATCGTACCGGACGATCTTGGTCCCCGAGATCGTGTTCAGGACAAACCCGCGTCGACCCAAGTGTCCTTGATCTTCTGGACTCGTGCACGAGTTGAGCATGCCGAGGATGCCTTCTGTCGAGCCGTAGAACTCGTACACGGCAGGGATCCCAAAGCGCTCCTGGTACGGCGCCCACACGTCTGGACGCAGTCCGTTGCCAAACGCGGCGCGCACGTGGTTGTGCTTGTCGTTGTCCTTCGGCGGCGCGTTCATGAGGTACCGACACATCTCGCCGATGTATTGCACCACCGTGCAATCGAACTGACGCACTTCTTCCCAAAACTTAGACGTCGAGAACCGGCGCGAGATGCACAGCGTCGCGCCAGAGAAGATCATCATGCCCACCGACAAGTTCCCGCCCGACGTGTGGTACAGCGGAAGCGCGCAGTAGATGCGGTCGAAGACGTTCAGGTGCATCGACAAGTGGAACATAAGCGCGCGCAGGATGATGCTGAAATGGCTCACGCGCGCGGCTTTCGGGAGGCCCGTCGTGCCACTCGTGTAGATCAGCAGCGCCATGTCCGTGGTCTTCAGACCAGCGTCCTTGCGGATAGATGCGGGTGGTTGCGAGGAGCTCATCGGTTCCAATTCAGCGTCAAATGACTGTACGAACGGGTACGCGGCGTGCGATGGCGGCGTCGCCATGGCCACTGTGAACAGGACAAAGACGCATCTGTCATCAGCACGAAATCACAAAAGCAGCAACACGAACCAGAGAGAGAGAGAGATGGCTACACGTACCATCATTGTACATGTGGAACGACGTCCCGGGCAAGCGCGCCTCGACCTGCGCGAGTTTGTCGACAAGCTCCGCGCCGACGATCAGCTCCTGCGCGTCCGCGAGCTTCACGCAGTGCACGAGCCCATCGCCCTGCAGGTGTGTGTTGATCAGCGCCGTGATGACGCCGACCTTGGCCAGTCCGAGCCACACGAGCACGAACTCGGGGCGGTTCTCCATGAGCAGCGCGACCGTCTGGCCGACGCGGAGTCCGCGCTGCAGCGCCCAGTGCGCCACGCGGTTCGCGATCGCGTCGCACTCGGTGAACGACAGGCTGCGGTCCTCGAACTGCATGCATGCCTTGTGCGGCCATTTGCGCACGCTCTGCTCGAAGAGGTCGGGCACGAGCACGCTGTTGCGCGTGTACCGCTTCGTCAGGATGAGGCCGTAGCCGAGCCACCCGGCCTTCTTGAGGTCGCTCGTGAGCAGCAGCTTCTGGTCCACGTAGTAGCCAAGCGCCGCGGCGCCCGCGACCGTCAGGAACTTGCTCGGGAGCTTGTCCAGCAGCTCCTGCGCCATGCTTCGGTCGAGTGCGTCGGGGGCGGGGGAAGGGAAGAAATGCGGAAATGCGGATGACAGCAATGACGGCGATGACGGCTAGGATGCGTAGGCGTGATCAAAGAAAGCTACGATGTCGATACCTCTCCATGCGTGTTTCAAGATTCGACGGATTGGTATCTGTGAAAGCAGTACTCGGTCGATACTTGATATAACTAGAAAGTGAGAGTTGCTGCTCTCTCTTTTGAGGAGTTGCCGTCGCCAAGTTGTACTTCAAGCTTCGAAAACCAGAAAATAACGTGGGCCACCTTAGTTGTCTGCTGCCAAAAGTATGCTACCGGGATTGTACTGATCAGCAGACATCCTACCGGTACTAGTTCAGGTATTGCTCGATAACTGTAAAATCGGTACGATACGGTATCTTACCGTCCATACCTCACATATCAGTACTTGACCGGTACAAAGCTGAAGAGTGATGTGCGCGAAGTGATGGATGCACCCACGCATTATTCCGTCCCACTCTCTGCAGCTATTATTATGTACTGTATCAATCGCAAGCTCCGAGAGCCACCAGCATGCGTCTGCAGCGAGCACGCTGCGTCTGCCCAAGTGCCGCATACCGGTAGCATGGCGCGCATATCTTCTTGAGTGTGCCAGGATGGGATTGCAACCGCAACTTGCAAAGCGAGCACGAGATCTAGAAAAACGAGAATTTTGGGAGGAGAGGCGCTTCGTTAGAGCCTTTCCCTTCTTGGCATGAGCTCTTCGCAACGCCTGACGCTGATAATGGCGATCCACAAGTCGCAACCGCTTGTGCAATCGCTGCTGCACCACCACTGGGTCACTTTGAAGTTGCTCCCTAGCGACATCATCGCCCGCCGCACAGCAGGTGCTGCAATCTTTCTTTCCCGGCAAAGGTATCTTTTCTTGTTCGCTTCAGCCACTACCAGAGTGTCAGAGCGCTCTATCATCCAATCTGTTGATTAGATGGCGGCGTTCTGATGGTGGTAAAGGTGCGAGGTCGCTACCCCTTCCTCCGCGAGCGTTGCACGAACCTTCATGCACAGCAACATTGATGCATGCATTGCACTGCGCTCGCCCGACGTTTGCCGCTTCACGCCTTCGTCGTCACTGGACTCGACTCGACTCGACTCTGCTGCTTTAATAACGCAACCGCAACAAACGAGCTGCTCCACATCACTTTTGCTACAAAGAAACCAATGTTTTCCGTGTGTGCTTATACTGTTTCAACAAATGGATATATAAAAGGCACCTGGTGGCAGCGGATCCATATCGTTCCTGTCCGCGGGTGTAAACACCATGAAACCGCAGCATGCGCTAGCGACACGTCACGACATTCAACGGCTTTACGCTTCGTTCAACACAGTGGTCTTCACAATGCGCGACGTCACGACGTAAGGATCCATGTTCGAGGCTGGGCGACGGTCCTCGAAGTAACCCTTGCCGTGCGCTTCCGCCTCACGTGGAATACGCACCGACGCGCCACGGTTCGCAACACCGTACGAGAACTGCTCAATCGAAGCGGTCTCGTGGCGACCAGTCAGACGACGCTCGTTGCCCTCACCGTACGCGGCAATGTGCACCTTGTGCTTCAGCTTCAGCTTCTCGATCGCTTCAATGATCACCGCCATGCCGCCGTCTTCACGCATGGCCTTGGTCGAGTAGTTGGTGTGGCAACCCGCACCGTTCCAGTCACCTGGGATTGGCTTTGGGTCCCACGACACGTTCACGCCAAAGTCCTCGCACACGCGGAGCAAGATGTAACGCGCAATCCACAAGTGGTCGCCCGACTCGATGCCCGTGCATGGACCGACCTGGAACTCCCACTGGCCAGGCATCACTTCGGCGTTGATGCCCGACACCTTGACGCCAGCGTACAAGCACGCCTTGTAGTGCGCATCCACAATCAAACGGCCAAACGCAGAGTGGGCACCGGCACCGCAGTAGTATGGGCCCTGTGGACCTGGGAAACCACCCTTTGGCCAGCCGTATGGGGTCACACCGTCAGCCTCGAACAAGGTGTACTCCTGCTCCAGACCGAACCATGGCTCTTCACCCTCCGCGGCCTTCATCACACGGGCGGCGTCCGCGCGCGTGTTGTTCGCGATCGGCGTCATGTCCGGCTTCAAGCAGTCGCACAGCACGAGGATGTGCTTGCCACCGCGGAACGGGTCCTTGAAGATCGCCACAGGGCGGAGCAGCACTTCCGAGTCGTCGCCCGGCGCCTGGCCAGTGCTCGAGCCGTCGAAGTTCCAGATCGGCAAGTCAGCCACCGACTTGGGCGCCGACGCGAGCGTCTTGGTCTTGCAGCGCAAGTCTTGGCCCGAGCCGCCGATCCACACGTACTCGGCGAGCACTGGGCCTTCGACCTCAAGGGCCATGTAGGAGTCGTAGACGGCGCGGTCGAGCTTGCTCATCGTGGCTGGAGAGAGAACGGGCTGGCGGACGGTGGCGGGTGGACGGGCGGGTGACAACTGCACTTCAATGCAAAACTTGTAATGACCTGAAGCGAAAGATCCTCGCGCGCGCGCAATACGGAAGCAGGAGGGAAGGACGCGCCCGCGAGTTGCTGGGCGACGTCCTGTCCTGCAGCGTTAGATGGACGACGCGGTTTTAAACACACACACACGCACGCACGAACGAGCGCGCGCAGTTGTTTTTTATGCCAAAGCAGAAAAACTGAAGGACCAATAGGAGGCCTGTCTGGACTGCGAGAGATGGATGCATTGTATAAAACAGACGGCGCTGCTTTTTATGGTCCCGCACCCCTCATCTCTCACACACACACACACACACACTTCAGGTTTCCTTTCGCGCCGTGAAGAAAATTACCTTCGTGAATATTTTACGGCGCACAAAGCAAACCGCGTTGTGCAATTGGTCGGCGTAATTTACCAGCAAGAAAAAAAGAACGCTGCCACAGTACCTTCCCTCCTCACCCCATGCAACCAACCGCTCGCACCGTCGCAAAAACACTGCTGCTTGCTTCACAGTCCATCCTTCAGAGTCATGTAAGGATTCTGTTGTACCGGCACGGTACTGTACGCGAAATGAGCCCATGCATTCGAATTGCACCTGTGCGAGAGGAGCTGCTGCTCCAATGCAGCTTCGTCAGTTCTGAGCGCGAGCATGCTGACTTGCGTCGACAGCGAGTGTGCTGCTGTTGCCGGATGCAGGGAGTCAAGCAATCATCTTGAAGTCCACGTCATTCAGTCTTTGCACATTACATTGCATGAGTGAGTGAGCCATCACCATTTGAAAGCTTTCCATAAATTACCAGTGCGCGTTGGCCTCCAGCAATCTATAGTTAGTTCAAGCATCACCCGCAACCATTTGCTCCACTAAGCCAATTACTGATTCTCAAAACCTGTGATACTCGATCCCCTGTGGACACAGATTCCACATCCCATCACGCAACAGTCTACCCTAGCCCTGGACGAACTTTTTTGTTGGGTTGAGTGGGCGACAACACTGGGACGGATGTGCGCCGTCGACGCGCACTCGGTCACGACGAATCAGAAGCTGAAGCAGTCACCGTTTGGCCAATCACGATCTTCAAACGGCGGCATCGGATACCCGGACCCGAAGTGAGGCACCACAAGAACAATCCCTGAGTGCAGCACCTCACACTCTCCGGCTGTGACTCACAGCAGGCGCAGACAGGAATGGAAAGGAAAGGGTACTGTACGCAACGCAATGGCGTCGGCGGCGGGGGAGGATTCCCACAGAGAGAGAGGATGGGAGAAAGGGATGCGTCGACGCTTTCCGGTTTTGCGCACCAGCTGAAACGAATTGCACATACACGCGCAGCCCTCGAGCGAGCGAGTGGAACATCCGTGCCTGCTGACGAGCAGCAGGCACGGACATGCGCCGCTGCTGGTGCTCTGGCGCCGGCAATTTCGGCAGCTGAACCCTCTTTGTCCGCCCGCCACCACCTCCAGACATCAGAAAAGGAAAGATGGGATCTGATACAGAACATGTGACTGACTCCAAGCACCAAAACGTATTGACGCGCTCGGATTGGCTGAAATGTAGTATTCTGGTGGTGCATCATTTCAGCCAATAGACACGCTAGTCCCGTGTACAACACAATTTTCGGGACTAACCCACGTGACCGATTTCTGACCTTCGAATCCTAACAAAAAACTCGATCAAGGTATCCGATATGGCTCCGTTGCTCTTGCTCGACATGCAGACTCGACTCGACTCGACTTCCAGGACACTTCGCGCCTCCATCCGTGGTCAGCAGCTCTAAGCTGCGTCCGATTCGCTGCGAATATGTAAATAAGTACGCAAATCAAACACGAGCGCAGGAATCAATCGTGAGCCATCGACGTCATGCGCGCAGTCGTCTCGGGTGACGCATCTCAATGCTTCAATGTGTTTCTGCGCTCTTGTTGCTGCCGGTTGGTGCATCCGATTGTGTCGAGCGCTTTGCATCCCATTTGTGATGTATGCTGCGCTGCGGATGTGGTACTTCGTGCGAGTTTGCTGGCTGCAACGCCGCAGAACTGTTCTAGAAGCACCATCCTGCTCTGGACACGAACCAGCTCTGCACGCATCGCAGACCACTTGTGGTCGTCCACGAAGTGAAAATCGTGCAGACTGAAAAGCGCTGTGCCAATCAACTCTGGTGCATGGTCGTGCACTCTCTCGATAGGCGTTTTCGCTGAAGACATCAAGAAGAAGGAAGCCTCCAGCCTACAAGAATCAAATGTGTGTCTATTGTGGTCTTGATAGAGAAGGGAAAGGGAAGCCAAACGTATGCGGGAGGAAGGAGGGTGACTTACCATGGACTCTATTCGTCGCTGTCGGTGCGTCGCCGCTTGCTCGACTTCTTCTTCGAGCTCTTCTTGCTGCTGCTACGATGGCTTCGCTTGCGTGAAGATCTGCGGTCCGAGTCCAATCCGTCGCTGCTGCTGTCGTCACTGCCGCTGCTATAGTTGTCGTCGCTGCTGCTACTACTGCTGCCATCACTGTCGCTGGCGCTGCGTGAGCGTCGGTGCTTGCGCTTCTTGTCTTTGTTTTTCCTGCTCGCCGCCGACGACGACGACGATTTCTTGTCCTTTTTGTGCCGTTTGCTCTTCTTCGACGACGCTTTATGCGCCTTCTTGGCCTTCTTGCGGTCGCTCCCGCTCTCGTCGTCGGAATCGTTGTACAGCGCCGCGAGCGCCTGCGGGTTCAGTCCGCTGCCCGAGGCTGGCACCCTGCGGCTCGCGCTCTTCGAGGACGACTTCTTGATGTTCATATCGCGGCTCGCGTCCAGCTGCTGCCGGAACTTCTCGGTGCTCTGCGTCGACGGGTCCCTCTCGGATTCGGCCTGCAGCTTCTGCAGCTTCGAGCCCACGAGCATGTCGTACATCTTCTGCAGCGTCTGCTGCGAGTTCGCGGGCATCGTGACCTTCGACTTGCCGTGGTCCTGGCGCCGATGCCGCGCGCACGTGCCTGTGTAGCACTGCGGACACTGGGACATCGTCGGGTTCACGCGCGTCGAGCAAGCGAGAGAGACAAAGAGAGAGAGAGAGAGAGAGAGCTCTTGTGCTTGATCAACTCCGCTGTTCCCGTCCACTATGTAATGGCGACGCCAGCAAGATAAGTCATGACCAGTAAGCACCGGTTTTCTACAAGTATGACCTCTAGAGTACCGGTATAGATCTTCTATTCGAAAAAAAACAATACACACTGGAATGATGGTTTGTTGGCTCCCCACTTGATTAGTAGCCCTCTGTTTAAAGCTGCGGAGGTGCGCTTGATCAATCAAATCCTCATCCGAAGAAGCCGCTGTGCGCAGACGACAGCATGGCCGCGCTGCGCCGCACCGCATGGCACACACCGAAAATGCACGTGATGCTTGTGCTGCTGCTGTTGGTGGTGGTGATGCAGCGCGCGTGCGCGCTCTCGTGGCGAGACAAGGCACACATGCGAACGCGCGGTCAGATAGAAGAGCGCGAGCCCGACGCAGCTCGTGGCCCGCACAACGCGCACGTAGTGATGCCGTTTGTGGACGACGAATACGACGACATCAACACTATGACGTTTGAGATCCTGCAGGTAGCGTGCACACAGTCTTCAGCGTTCGAAATTGTTGGATTGTGTGCGCTAATACCCTTTTTCTTCTGCGCCGCATGTGCATGGGCACATCAGTACAATGTTTTTGGGCGTCCGTACGAAGTGTCGAAGGACGGACAAGCGGAGCGGCTCGCGCGCATTCCTGCGTCGCTGCGCAAGCTCTCGGAGCACATCGATGTCGTGACGTTTGCCGAAGCCGACGTCAAGAACGAACGAGAGAGCATGCTCGCGCAGTTCCGAGACAGTGGCTTCCAGTATGCGACGAGCATTTTGCACGACCCAGATCCATTCACGAGGTTTGAGGAACTGCTAGCAGTGTGAGCTCGTGGTGATATTGTATTCTGAGCATCGCGCGTATCCGCTATCTGTTGTGCTTTTTCTAGCTTGCTGAATGGCGGCGTGATGGTGGTCTCGAGATGGCCGATCCTCCATGAAGCGCAGCATATTTACCGCAGTGCGTGCCACTATTCCGACTGTCTCGCCGCGAAAGGCGTTAAGTACGCGCGCGTCCTGAAAACCGTCGGCATCACATCCAAGATCTTTAACGTCTTTGCCACCCACATGCAGGTACGCTTTGGCAGCACACAAACGCGCCGTTGCGCGTGCATGCAGTGCATCTAATGCTCCAATACGCGTGCTGACACCGCAGGCATGGTCGACGCCCCAAGGCAGATCGGACAGAGTTGAGCAAGCAAAACAGGTAGAGAAAGCAAAGCACCCCCCCCGCTTGACAAGCGTCATGTGACCATGTGCTGTGGGCATTTCCAACGCGCAGATGAGAAAATTTGTCGACGATATGCGGATTCCAGCGCACGAGGTACGTGTTTTTTCTTTTTGTTGCTGCAATATGTGCCTCTTACCCCATACTGATGGTGCTACCGAATGCTCCTTCCTTTTGCTTCGCAGCCGCTGCTGTTTGCAGGGGACTTCAACGTGGATAACCACACGTTTGCTTCCGAAGTCGCCGGACTGATCGAGTTGCTGGGAGCGCAGTCGCCGACCCAGATGGGCGAGCAGCAGTTTACGAGCGAGTACGTGGTTCGTATCTTTGTATGGGATGCATGCCTATCTACTCGTGCAAACAACGGGATGGCGTGTGGGTTTGTGCATGTAGCCCTCGCTCAAACTTGCTCGTTGGTCGAGATGGAGCCGCGAACAGCAACAAGTGCTCGGAAAAGTACATGCAAAGCTGGGGCGATGACAAGGACGGCGTGTACTACCCAAACGCGTTGACGCGGTCGACGTGCGACTTGCACCAGCACTTGCCGCACGAGCTGCTCGTCTTCATTCAACTCGACAACATGTGCTTTTGCTCGTGCTGCCCGCTCGAATGGCTCGACTACGTGCTCTATGCAAAAGGTAACCTGAGGCTCCGAGACTCGGACAAATGAATGGCTGCAGCAGCATACGCTCATGGAAAACTGCGTGTGTGTGTGTGCAGCTCCTTATCAGCAGCCTCTCGCTGGCTCGACGCTCGAATCCCGGATCAACCACGTGGACCCGTTCGTGGTCGACTGGACCGCGCCCAAGAGCAACATGAAGATGCAGCTCGTGGACCTGTCCGACCACTACCCGGTGCTGGGCAAGTTCGTGTTCGCCGTGAACCGCGGTCCGGGGAAGGACGACGACCCGTTGACGTACCACCTCGACGGGTGCTCCACGGACGCCGACTGCCACTTTCGCGCGCTCCGGTGCTACTGCAACGGCGCCAACTGCTACTACAACGGCACGCACCTCGACGGTTGGGACCTCGCGTCCACGCACCCAGTGAACCGCAACTGCCTCTATCAGAAGACGTCGTTCCAGTGCCTCTGCGGACCAACGTAAGCTAAGGTGTGTTTGTGCGTGACTATGCTTTTGGAAATGCCGTTGATTGTCAGGTTAAGTGGAGCGCATAACGAAAGGATCCTCGGCATTATTGCGAAAGTGTCGCGAACGGATCCGAGCCGAATGCGTTCGGCTTGGACGGCGGGAACCCGACGTTGCCTGGCTGCTGCATTTGCGTCATAAACTGCTGCTGCTGTGGAGCGCCGAAGTGAGTGCCGTAGGCTGCGCTCTTGTGCACTGCGCCGTAGCCGCCAGCTGGAGGTGCCATGCCGTAGCCGACGCTAGTGTTGTACATTGGCTGCTGCATCATCCCAGGCTCTTGCTGGTAATACCCACCAGGCGGCATGGCGGCGGTGCCGCCGTAAAAGCCGACGGTCGTTACTGCAACGGGCGCGGGCGGCGTCGGCAGCACGGCCACTTTCTCCTCGGGCGCCTGCAGCCGCGCTTGCTCTAACGTCTGGTAGCTCTTCGCAGACACAGGCTTCTGCTTGGCCTTGGGGTTGAGATCCAAGTCGACCATCTTGGACTCCCAGAGATCGCCGCTCGTCGTCTATAGCAGTGAAGAGAGCGGAGTGAGGCTACTGTCCGTGGAGAGTCCAGATGGTAGTAGTAACAAAACTTACGTGTGCATTCGTATCATCGGCTGGATTTGGCGATGAAGGCGACCGCATTGTGCTGTCGGGCGATGGCGTAGGCTGCACGGGCACGGCCGTGAAGTCCAAGCCAGAGAGCATCGATGAGATGTCCGCAGTCGTCGCGGGCTTCTCGGGAGCGAACGAATTGTGGTTTGTAGCGAAGGACGCACTCATTGCCGCAGAGGACGAAGACGAAACAGCGAACGGATCAGATCCGAACGCGCTGAAGCCACTACTATCGTCTGGAGCGCTCGCGCTGAAGAAATCCGGCTCAGAGGCTTTGTTGGATTGGCTTCGCTGCTTCCCAGTGGACTTGGGTGCGGCAGTTCTGGACACTGGAGCAGCCGAGCGATGCTCCACAGTCTCTCGAGCGCGCTGTCGATCCTCAGGCGCTACGCATGCAAGATCAAAAGCCGTGACTGAGTACAACACTGGGGCAATCAATGAATCGAGAACGCATTCAACGTACAGATGTAGTCGGGCTTTGGGGCGCCGCACGCCTCGCAAATCGGTGCGAGCGGCTTCTCGTTGACGAGCATACAGCGCGAGCACGGCCAGGGCGAGAACGAACTCTCTCGCGAAGATAGCCGACTGTATCTGCTGCCGCCATTCGAGTAGTTGTACGTGTACGAGTTGGTTCGCGAGCCTCCTGCTCCTCCAGAGCCTGTGCGCGCCGACGACGAAGTCGCCGAGGTCACGCCACCGTTGCTCTTCGCGCGGTTGGGATCCAATCGGTCGGGGAGGCGGCGGAAAGACATGCCATCGATGACCAAATCTGCGAGAGAGCGAGAGAGAGAAAAGACGTTGCGTCGCGTTGAGAGTAGGTAGGCTGCACAAACTCCCGCACATGCAGCCAAGCGAGGTCGACGTACCATACATATCGTTGAGCTCCACGGACGGCTTGATGATGATGTGCACGACGTAGCCCCCCGGCAGGTTGAACACGTGGTCCCAGTCGCCAAATGAGAGCTGCTCAAAGCGCAAACGCATGCATGAGCACCGATAAAAGCAACCGCCACGGTGATAGTGGGGACATGTACCGACTGCGACGTGTACTTGATGATGCCACCGACGCGCAGGATCTTCTTCCCCGAGGCAAGCAAGTGCGTGAGGATGATCTCGAACTCGCGTCCTTCTTCGACCTTCAGCCGCCAGATCACGCGCTTTTTGGAGCTTTCGATCGTCTTGCCGACGTTCGCGATCTCATAGTACAGCGCGCACGCCTTGGCGTTCGTTGCCTTGATCGTACCCCACGTGTTCTGCCACGACATGCTGGTGCGTTCCTTGGATGCGTCTGGGGCCGAACTGCGTGCAAGTGAGCAAGCGTCTCTTCTCTCGAGGCCGTGATGGCCGCGGATTGAGGCCTTTCCTTTGAACTGAAGCCTCCTTCCTCGCCAGCAGAGAGAGAAAAAAAAAAAAGCGCGAAACGGACCCTCGCCGCCACGGAAATAGATTCCTGTGTATGAGAAAGAGAGAGAGAAAAAAGAGAGCCGCAGAAGGTGGAGACGATGGGAGACAGGATTTCGCACACCACGTGCACATTTCCAGCCGCATCCCAGTCGTTTCGCGCTCGTCCTCGTGTAGCTGTCGCCTGCTGCAAATAGCGGCGCAGTGCCATTTCGCTACTACTGTGGCTCGCAAAGTAACCAACACTCGCGGTCCCATCCATGCACTCATTCCTTAATGTATAAAACACACATTGAACTCGTTTTGTACAATGATCAATAATTATGTTGTGCTATAATTAATTGTTTTGATCATTGTGTCCATTCGAAAATTTGTCTACCGGTTTGACACCGATATTTATGCCTTTTTTGACAGGTAGAAACAAAGTTGCAGAAATAGCTCCAAGTATTTTCAAATTTCAAAACCTGCATTGTTCACATCGAAGCGCACGCAATTGGCTGGAGATCTTCAAAGAGCTCTACTCTCTCTCTTTAGCTTTGCGGAAACTAACTCCCCCCTTGCTCATCAAACAACTCAGTTGGCTGGCGCAGCCACCGCCGAAGCGGTCGCATTGCCGGCCGTTGGACGCGTCGCGATCCAGAAAAGCGAGTTCGTGAGCGAGTTGCCGTCGTCAAAGAAGTCGAGGCCGTTCACCAGACTCCACGCCTTGGCCGGGTCGATGATCGCGAGATCCAGGTACGCATAGCCGCTCCAGCGCTTCTCGATCGGGTCCACTTGGCGAGCGAATGCCTCTTTCTGCAACACTGGGTACTCTTCTTGCACGTACGCTGGCGAGATAAACGCTTCTGTGATCGGCGTGAACGGAATCATGTTGATCAGGTGCATGTGCTCGATCTCGGGGCCGAACCACGTCGTGTACGAGACCTTGGTCGCCGCAATCTGACCCGTCATCTTGTTCTGCGCGTACACGTCTTCGTAGATGTCCGATCCAGAGCTCATCTGCCAGTACGTCTTCGCCGCGCGGATCTCGAGGGACATCAAGAGATGGCCCATGTGCTCCACTTCTGGGATCTTGAGCGCCTTGCCGGCCAAGTACACACCGTAGTACGCATTGATGGCTTCACTCACACTTTCCTGGGACTTGCCACCATCCAGAGTGTACACGCCACTCGCAAACGAATGGCCGTCGAACCACGAAAAGTGGCGCGTGAATGGAAAGTATTTGCTGTTTAATTGACATGACAAGAGACACAAGAATGAGGCATCCGTCCATGAGCTCCACAAGGCTAGCGAGATAGCGCTCTCCCCACTTACTCGTCGGCGTTGCTGCTGGCAATATCACGGGCGATCGCGACGATCGACGCTTTGTAGGTCTCGCCAAACGTTGGACGGAACTTTGCGACCACTGCGACGGAGTACAGCAAGTAGCCATAGTGGAAGTGCTACATAAACAAATCACAAGTAAGTTGACCTGCCCACATACACTTCTCTACATGACGGCAGGATTGCATAGACACGTACGTGATCGTTGTACCATCCGTTGCCGAAATCCGTCATCCAGAAGACGCCCTTGAGACCGTTCTTTGAGCAGAGCCCGCCCCAGGTATCGTCGTAGACAAAGTGGTTGTCGTTCGAGCCAACGAGCCATGGCGTGAGCCACTCTTCGAGGCTGTCAAGCAGCGAGTCTCGTAGCGTCTCGTTCCCAACCGTGTCCGCGATGAGCGCCAAACGCGCTTGACGGCCGACTTCTTTGCCGAAAAAGTACGGGTCTTGCGCGATCGGCGTGTAGTTCGAGTCGTTTGCCAGAGACACCTTGATGGCCTCCAAGTACTCGGGCGACGCGATGGGTTGCGTCGTATCAAAGTCGATGCTCGGCAGCAACTCCTGGAGCGTCCAGCTCTTGCCGAGCACCGCCGTCATGTTCGACTTGACTGTGCGGTGGCCCACCTTTGCAAGCACCTTGAACGATGCATCACTCTGCTGCGTGCTGAACGAGTCCGCATGGTGCGGGTTTGCGAGCATGAGCAAGCTCGCGTCCGACGCGCCTTCAAATTGCTCGGTCTCCCAGTTGAGCGTCACAAAGCCGTTCAGACCCTCGACACGCGTGTTCACCGACGACGCCACGGGGTACACACTCGCAGACGCATCCAAGAGCGCGATGGCCTCGTCCGAGGGCACAACCGCGACGCGAACAGGCCCCGTGTAGAAGTCCGTGTCCACGAGACGCACGTTCGTTGGCGTCGTGATCTCGCCGCGAAGGTTGTAGAGACGGTAGTCCTTCTCGTTGGCGAACTGAAGCTGCAGCGTACGCTCTTGCGCAAAGTACAGGATCCATTTCTGTGGAGCATGCGCGCCCTTGTCCGCGCCATACACCTGCACGTCCACTTCGAATCGCTTCGACGTCCACGATTTGTACGCGCCCGTGGGTCCATCGACGTTCTGCACAGGCTCGCGGTTCACAGCCACGATCGTCGCATTGAGCTCGAGCACGGGGATGATCTTCTGGTACTCGACGGTAAAGTACGGCGAGCCGCGCACGAGATACGCTGAGAACAAGTGGTCGGCTTCCTCGGGCTTCTCGTTCTCGAAATGGTACTTAAGCGTGACGGAGAGCTGGTCAAAGGCAGTGATGCTGCGCGACGTCGTGTTGCCGTCGCCGAGCAAGAGGCTCTGCGCAGACTCGTTGCCGCCGGCCGCCGCCACCTTGCGACTGTACCCCGTGAAACTCACGTCCGCGTTGAAGTATTCGGTGATGTTTCCGCTCGTTACCGCGCGGCGCGTGTCGCCGTAGGACACATCCAACCGCTTGGGCAGACTGCGCACCGTGTACGGGCTCAGCGTGATCTGGCCGCCACCTACTCATTTCCACACGCACAAGTCGGGATTCAAGATCAACACAACAGCATCCAAGCTGTCACAACTACTCAATACTCTCCGATGCATACCTTCATTGAGTCCATGGTCGTCGCCCACGAGCAGGTTCGTCCAGAACGCGTTCGTCGGGATCGCGCCAGAGAATTGGCCGTGGTGGATGATCTTCGGGGGGATCGGGTGGCCGCGCGCCACGAACGGCGGCAGCAGCGCTAGAAGCTCCTGGTCCGCGTGCTGCGGCGACGCCGTCTTGGTCGAGACGTGCTCGACGCCATCGCTGTCGTCGTTGCCAGCGCCGGCAAAGAGCCACCCAAGCCCGACAAGCGCGACGACGGCCAGCGGCACGACTACGATGAGCGTGTGGCGCGTGAGGTACTGCGACACGCTGCGCTGTTTCCTGCTGCGGTCGTGCGCCGCGGCGTCCTGCAGCTTGGACGGCAGCAGCGGCGAGTTCTCGTTCGGCATCGCTCTGCTTCAATTGCGTCGAACTCAAAAGTGCCGTGCGAATCATGTGCGCAGCATGGACGGACGGACGGACCTCTTGGTGGGAACAAATAGGGGCTACTGATGAGAGCAGTGATGCAAAGTAGGGCTTTTTTCGATCCAAAAAGCGCTTTTTAGGTGAAACAATCCTAAAATAGGGACATGCTGGCTACAATACCGTGGTGGACAAATCAGTTTGCTTGGAGTGGCGTCACTGCGATGCCACAGTTGATTGGGCAAAACGTCACTCGACAGGCCACTATTCGAGTCGAAATCATAAACTTACTGGGTTCTCGCGGGAATCAGATCGTTCCGCGGAATCCTACGTACGTGAGACGAATCGGAACGGATGGACGCCACGCGCATGACGCAGTTGCCATCGTGGCGCAATGCGCAGCGTGGCACGACAATGCAATGCCCTCTTTCCCTTGATGCACATACTGTATTGGCGCTCCTTCTCCCGCTGCTGCTTCTCCTCGATATCTAGGTGCAATTAAACGGGTCCGCCTTTGCTAGGATAGCTTGTCCGTGCTGTACGGCGTCGTCGGCGACTTGTCGCTCAATGGAATGGCAGCCTCGGAGAATCGGCGCTGGTGCTGACTCCAGAGCAGGTACGCCATGGAGATGACGACGTTGAACGTGCTGCAGAATAGCCACACGTGCGAACTCTGAGCCACGAGAACGCCCGAGAGCACGATCACCTTCGGGATCGTGATGGCCCACGCGCCAGGGTTGCCGAATGGGACCTCAAACGGACGCGCCGTGTCCTTTTCCACGTACTTGAGGCGCAAGAACGCGAAAAACTCGAGCAACAGCGTGAGACTACAAAACATAAGTCAGTTTCAGTTAGCCACCACGATGCAGAATTGTCCTGTTGGAGACAAGTTCTCGCAAACGTACTTGTTGAAAAAGGTGTCGAGGACGACAAGGAACTCAAACGAAAAGCTCATCAGCAGCGCCGTCGTGCACGTTTGGAACACGATCGCAGCGATCGGAGTCCCAAAGCGTTCCCATTCGACCGCAAGGAAGCTCGGCAGCATCTTGTAGTCTGCTGTCGCCCACAGCGCGCGCGAGCTGCATGCCATCACCACGTTGAATTCGCCCAGCGTCGCGACAACTGCCGCTGCGCCGACCCAGACGCCAAGCCACGGAGCAATCGTCATCGCGATGGTCTCTAGCATACCCTCGTGCCACACGGCGAAGTCCGATTCCACCATGATACCAGCAGCAACTGCATGCGCAAAGATCAACAAAAATAAACGGCATTAGCACTGCAAATGGGTTCCAACAACATTGCACGCGTTGCATCACCGCACCTGGAAACGCGTAATTGATCGTGATGAGAATCATGGCAATCACGATCGCAATTGGATATGTTCGGCCGCCATCTTTAACCTCTCCAGCGACACATCCCAGCGAGTCCCAACCTAAAACACACATGAGAAACACATTTGTTGTCAGCACCCATGCAACAGAAATTGCACCAAGATATCGCAGGACTTACCTTGGTAGTTCCAGAGAATGGTCGAGAGGAAGAGCGACCAGTTGATATTCGGTGCGACGCTGCCCCAAGTTGCCAGATTGAATGTTTCGACGCTCATCGGCTCCAAGATGAAGGGAGCGAGAACAAAGAGCGACATCCCAACCGACGCGAGAGCGACGGCGCGCATCCCAACAGCGTTGGCGGAGAACACAAAGAGCAGCGCGGTGCCTTTTACGATCCACCGCTCAGCGTCCGACATCGCGTACTCATAGCCTGACGCTAGGAACGCTTCCACATAGCTAAAGCAAGAAAGAAGATTATTAGGCTCACAAAACAACACTTTTCAAGACAACAATGGCTCTCACGCACTCAAGCATACCTGCAAAAGAGAACGGGGTAGGTCGGCAGGTCGCACACATTGCTGGCAATGGAGTTGAACGCATTGACCCACCCAGCGTATTCGCCCAAACCGCGCCGCACCCAGAGAATGTACCCACCATTCTCATCGATCATCGTGCTCAGCTCCGCTGTCTACGATTTGTTTAAAGGCAATGGCAACGAGTAGGGCTTAGCAGCACATTCCGCCCAAAGCGCATCAAAGCGCATTGATCCATTCTTACCATTAACGCCTGCGGCAACCCCCACGTAAATGGCAAGATCACGACCGCCAGCAGCACCGGGTACGCTCCTGCTGCTCGCACGGCATCTTCCACACCAAACGGGCCTGCTGCAACGGCAAAGTAGGCAATGAACCCCAGCGTGATGTGGCTGATCGTCCGTGCCTTGCGTCGACGAGCGCCTCCATCGTAACTGCTAGGACTGCCGCTTTCGCTGTCGACGTCGATCTCTTCGTACCCCTTCGGGCTTCCCAGCAGCGTTAGGTGTTCCAGCGAGCTGCTCGTCGGGGTCGGCACATTGCGCCACGCCATGAGCGGTGAGCGGTCGGCGGACGACGGCGGCAGGAACTGCGTGTCATCGCGCGAGTCGAATCGCGTGCGGATCGAGCGCTGCGAGCTCACTGCCGTTGGTCCGTCGGTAGTGGCGGATCCAGCGGCAGAAAGCGCGGCTGCTTGCTTTTTTCTCGCCATTCTCTTGCACAGACGAATGGCAAACTCGCTCTCTGTCGATTTGTATGGAACGCACAGCAGCGGATCTTGTCCTCCCCACGCGCGCGGCGCGTCTCGTGCGAAGCGTTGCAGGAGGGACTCTCGCTCGTTCAATGCGCATGAACCAGCTCCTTCTGCCTTTTTCTGATCTTCCATCGCGACTGATTGGGGCAGAAGCAAGTGCCGTACTATGCGTAAATTACAAATCGAGTAAACAAAGTGAAGGTCTATTTTCATTAATAGACATATTCTGAACAAATGTAAAAAAACTGTAAGCATACACGGCAAATTGACGTAATTACGCTGTTGGTGGCGTCCAGTCGTTTTCGGTTTGGGAACGAGGAGCGCAAAGCGACACAAAAGCGGCAGTGCTCAAGTGGAGCGGCAACGACGAAGAGCTTCTTTGTGGCGAGAATCGGCTGTTGTTGGAACCGTCCGTCCACTGACAGGCAGACGCCTGACGGGGTCGGCGTGCTGCTGTGTATTGCGTGATCTGCTCACCAACAGCCCGCTTTCGCTCCATGTGCGAGATTGGGTATAACCTGAAGCAAATAGTGAGTCTGCGAGGGACCCGATTGCGATGTGCTTTGCGATCGGGGAAGCCGCATGAACGCTCAATCGGTTGGGTGGCGCCGTTGCGTTGTCATCTGAGTTGCTCTTGAGAGTCGAACACAAACGAACGTGTGGTTGCATGTATTTATTGTTTATTTATTTCTGTGTGTGTGGTTGTGTGGTCGCAAAATACACTCTGTGCTTGACCTTTTTCAGTGGTCAATGTCCAATTTTTCATTTTGCAATACGAATTACGCCCCTAACTCACCGTTGCGCTCTCTTCGTGGGTGCTATGGTCTTGTGTGTGTGACATACCAACGCCTTTATATGTGTGTGTCTTTTTTTGTTTTATTTTGTTTGTGTGAACGTGGATCGGAGTGAGGAAGAAACCTTTGTTGAGATATTCGATGACCTTAACAATGACTACAATTCTCTGATCGATCCGAGACAGAATGCATTTTCATTTTTATATGCTTTGAGCGAATATGAGTCGGGAAGACTATTTTCCTGAACGCTGGTTACGTTCGCAAGATACACTCTGTGCTTGACCTTTTTCAGTGGTCGATGTCCAATTTTTCACCTTGCAATACGAATTACGCCCTTAACTCACCGTCGTGCTCTCTCAGTGGGTGCCATGGTCTTTAGTGTGTGACATCATCACTCGTTTCGTCCTTAGTAATTGTCTTTCCGTTAGTCCATTTTAATCTTAGTGGGTTGCTTGTTTGAGCCGCTGATGCTATTTTAGTCTTAAGCCTTCATTCACGCAAGGTCTTCTTTATCCAAGTCATGAACGCACTCGATTGTAGCTGCAAGTCTACTAATCCGAATCAACTGCCCTACTGTTTTTTTTCACTCTACGTTCTCACATTTAATCTTAGTGGGTTTTTGAACGAGTCGTTGATACCGCATTATCCTAAGGCTTCCTTCATGCGAGTTACACGAACCTACTCGATTGTAGCTGCAAGTCTATCAATCCTGATCAACTAACTACTGTACCCTACTGCCTTTCACTCTGCGTACTTACATCTCAGTCACGTTCAAGTCGTGAGTCAGCATAGTGTCCTCGTCACTGGAGAAGTGGAAGTGGCCATTGACGCACTTCCCCGCAAGAACGTGCGGCAGCCAAATGTGATCGTCTGCCCACATGCGGGTAAACGGAATGGACGCCACGTCGTACCATTGTGGCTTCATCTCGTCACTCTCGGATGGTTCGCCCGTGAACTTGGTCGTCAGATACACATGGACTTCCTACAAATAGCAACCAAAACGCATGCAGGACATGAATGAATCAGTGGGGAACAATGGCCAGCCAGGAGCACAAACATGGCCACGTACCAACACTTCTTTACCGCCTTCAAACGTGAACAGCAGCACGCCGCGATGCTCCAAGTCGCGTTCATGGACCGTCACGTTCGCCTCTTCTTGAATCTCGCGGGCGGCTGCGGCAACGATGCTCGCGTCACTGGCGTCCACTTTGCCGCCAAAACCGTTCCATTTGCCCTTGCCAAAGCCGCGCTTTTTCTCTCCGAGCAGCACCCTCGACACCTCCTTGGCTTGGTTGGCATTTGATGCCGTTGCAGCTACGCTGTTACCTGTGGCAGGCAGAGTGGCAGCAGCGCCATTGACGGCGACACGCTCGCGCACGATGAAAGCGAGCGTGAGCAGTTTGCGGGGCAGCGTGGTGAGCGGCATATTCGCAAGTCTTTTTGTGGCGAGCGACGACTGTTAGAAAGCGCGTGATGCGTCGTGATTTTCGGTCGTTCCCGCCAAAGCGCAGAACGTAACCCGACCGAGAATCATGACGCCATTTGGCGTAACCCATACAGCCCACTATTCGGCATCAGAACAGTACCACCTTGGAAACATAAATCAGGAGACTGTGGAACTCGATATACGAGATGCGTTGTGGCAGGGAATGTATCCACGCATCCTCCTGACCACATGGGAGAAAACGAGCCACAAAAACACCCAACGTAGCGTGTCGAGTGGCGCAATTTACCCTCTATTTACGATCTCTGCAAACCAGATGAGACCTGGTGTCACCGACCTCTCTCCGGTCTCCGACATACAAAAACCAAGCACACTGAGCAACGCCAGACGGGACAGCGCGCCACAAAAGCGAGGGGGCATGGCCGCCGCCATCAACTGGCAGTTGAAGTGCTTCAGCAAACCTTCGCGCAACATCGGGGGCGGGTGCGCATTAATTTACCCAAAGAGGACCCCCCTCCCGCTTTGCACCATCCACTCAGATACACAGACAGATCTCAGTCCGCAAATTTCCGCGTTGGGAAGAAGCCGAGCGGGGAGAAAGAGAGAGAAAGAGAGAAGGACGCTCCGTGTCGCCCGCCACCACGGAGCCCCGCGGCGGAGTCATGTTTCTGGTTGTGGCGTTAGTGTCGGTGCTGGTGCCGCTGTCGCTGTGCGTGGTGCCGTCGCTCGCGCGCCTCACGGTGTTCCCGTTGCTGTCGAGTCTGATCAACCGCTTCGCGTCGGCGTATCTGCAGCCGTGTCTGAAAGTCGAGTATGCGTTTGGCGCGTGGGAAGATCGCGCGAACGCGCCGAGTGGGATCACGATCTCACTGTTCTTTGTGAAGCTCGCGAACGAGTTTCTCAAGACGCTGCAGTTTGCGAAACAGGGCGTCGCTCCATTGGTGCTGAAGGCGGTCGAGATCAACAAGCTCACGGTGCATCTTGCGACAACATGGAAGGTGGTGCTCGAAGTGGAAGATGTGGAGGTTGATGGTACTATGATTGACCCGAACGCCGACGGTGTGTTTGAGGTAAAGGATGCTGTAGTGATGAAATTGAACGAGGCGCAAGGTTGGATCGGCAGACTCGTCGCCGAAAAGACGAAAGGTGAGCAACAGCAGCAGCAAGCTACTATGCAGGCTTCCGGCACTGCTACAAAAGCTTTTTCATTCAAGGATCGCGTCGTGCAATTGATTATGGCTCAAGTGGAAGTGAAGATTAGCAATGTGAAAGTGAATGTGACCAATGAGAGTGTAAATGTCCCGGTCGCTGGGGATGACCAACGTGTTGTAGAGACTGGTTCGGCTGCGATCGCCGCAGTCAAGCCAACGAGAGCGACGGTTGGGTTCAGCGCACTGGAGCTGACGACGTTGGTGAAGCATGATAATGCTCAAGAAGCACTCGAGCTTGTGCTGGCATCGGAAGATATTCGCGTGCTCTACACGATTCGCCTCAAGGACATGGGAGTGTTTGCTCAAAAAGCGGACGCAAGCAAGCCTCAGACCGACGAGAAAGACAGTCTGAAGAGCGGGCCTGCCAACGGTGCTGTTGCATTGCTGAGCCTGCCTGAACTGGAGCTGACTGTTGAAGTGCCACCGATGGCTCGCGTCCTTGGTATTGTCGAAAATATCGCGCCGATTCCACTTGACAAGCGATTTGCTCGTGTCCAACTGGTCTCGCCAGGAACCAACCGTGTCACACTGGCTCGTGAGATGCTAACGAGTGTGCTGGGTGACCTCTACGTGCCGTACATGGATCATCAGAACCTCGTGAAATCCGTCCGCCTTCATGAGTCAGACAAAACAGCATCGAAAAAGGAGCTTTCGGATGAAGACAAGACGTTTTACTTGGAAAATTACGGCAAAGTGGACACCAATGTGAAACTGTCGGCTGATGAGAAGAAGACCCGTTCAGCAAAACTACTGGAAATCGAAGAATCGCTTCCTCTCGATACTATTCTGCGACTCCGAAGCACCGCATTGGGACTTGCCAAGTACTTCCGGAGCAATCAAGATGAGCTATCATTGGCTGATTACATTGCGATTACTCAAGAGAATGCAGCGAAGACTGAGAACATTCAATTCAAGACGATGCAGATTGCGCTTCGTCTTGAAAGCTTCAGCGTTGGATTCGTGGAGGCTGATAGTCAAGTGGCTGAGTTTGTGTTGATCGGATTTGGCGTGAACTTGTCGACCTTTGCGGTACCTGACGGAGATGAGAAATGCACTCAAGACATCGACGTGTCTTTGGAGCAGCTCCTGTTTGTTGTAAACAAGACATCATCGGCAGTCAGCCCAGCTGCTTCGCCAGCGTCGAAGCTCATTTTTGCAGATTTCAGCAAGGTTGCTGCAGAATACGATTCTTTGACGAGACCACATGTGCTCTCTGCTCATGTGACCCAATATCAATCCTGCAAGCAAGCCATCGAGGCAGGACTGAACCATTTGCAGGTCGTTGTCGCTGCTGATGCTTTGGAGCACTTCTTGATGAATGTGGATCGCCTCAGTACGAGTACCAGTCAAGCGATGGCCACCGCGCATCCTGCGTTTGAAGCTATTGTGCCAGTGGATCCATCTGATTCTGAAGCTCTTACCGTCAAGAGCGACGATGAAAAGGCGCACGAAGCTTCGATGGCACCATTTAGTATACTTGGAGGCAAGGAATTGCATCTTCAAGTAGTGATGGATGACTGCCACATTTTCTTGACTCCTACGCCATCGTTTGCGAAGTCGTTTTACTCTGAAATCGACGTCAGCTCTTCCGGCAACGAACCTGTCGTCAACTGTCGTGTCGACTTGCCGATGAGCCTGCAGATTAACGTGGACAGCAAGAAAGCCAGGGAATCTGTTGCTCTCAAAGCCACCAATATTGGCATCCTCGCGCGCTACATCGATGGCATTGATGATTACGAGGCACTGCTGGCTCCGACCAACTTCTCGGTTAACTTCCTGCTGAAGCAAGATGCGTCCAACAAGCTGCTGTGCCACCAGAAGATTTCGATGCAAATGCCCGACTTTGTGTTCGCATTCTCTGATTTGAGTTTAGCGTTGATCGCATCGTGCTCGCAATCTTTGGGGGCAATGAAAACCACGACTCCAGAACAAGAACAGCTAAAGCTTAAGAGCAAGATGAAGCAGGAGGAGATGCGCCGCCAAGCTGAACTTGACGTCATTTTGAGCCGAATGCGCCGTCTTTTTGAGGACATTGACACCAACCAGAATGGCCAAATCGAGCTTGGGGAGTTGCTTCTGTTGCTGCGTCGCGTTAAGGTTGGTGACACGTTGTTGGAAAGTGAGCTCGAGCATTTCGTTCGTGTGCTATTCAAGGAGATTGACAGAGACGGGAACGGCTACTTGGAGTTCGATGAGCTGAGAGCGTTCTTGCGCGATGATATTCTTGCGACGAGCGAATCGAGTGTGAATAATGACTACGATGGTAGCAGCGACTTGAGCGGTACTTTGAACCTTCGCGGCGGAGAATACCGAGCGAACGAAGTGCTTGAATCGCTGTGCGACACCAGGATTACCAGTATCGCTCAATTCCAAGAGTTTTTGCAAAAGCCAGTTGTTCAAGCAAGATTCTGGGACCTATTCGAGAATGAGACGCGCGTCGTCAACCACACCTTTGGCTCACAATCTCCTCTTGATGTGCAAAAGAAGCTGGTTCGTTTGCTGAAGAACTACGAAGCCGCCCAGCTCTGTTGGGATTCTCTTGTTCTCCCAAGCATCGATTCTAAGGAACGAGAGCAAGTTATTTGTACTTGGTTGCTGCAGCCGTTCACACACTGTGGTGGAATTAGCGAATACCAGAGTGCTGCTCGCGTCATCGCGAAAAGAAAACGCGACGGTATCTTCACTGCTGCTCTCAACGAAACCGAGCAACTTGTGCAACTTGCTCAGCACGTTGATCCAACCAAGAAGCAACTGAAGTTTACTACGGATTTGCAGCTTGGTAACTTGTGTTTTGTATTGACCGATCCAGATTTGCCTGTCCAACTCTGTCGTGGCGATTTCAACGTCCAGGGTGTCACTGTATCTGTCGAGTTGAGTGGGACCGACATCGATGAAACTGGACCTGTCGACTGGGTAGGGCTCGCGACTTCGGAAACTTCAGAATGGACTGCACTGTTCGGTGTCCACTTGTCTGCGTCTTGCTACAATGACATCGCCGCAGATATGGAAAGCATCATCGAGCCGTGGGAACTGTGTGCTGGATTGACCTCCGTCAAAGGTGAAAACGGGATCTCGGTATTGGTTGAAGCGGCCAAACGCTTTCAGATCAATGTGACTCCAGGAGTTTTGAAAACGTATCGAGCGTTGATGGAGGTTTTGGATGGTGAAGCGGAGCAAAATGCATTGCAACAGCACCAAGAAGGATTCCAAGTCGCTTTGACTGCGAAGACCCACCAAGGAGCTGATTGCTTGGTGCAAAACTTCACTGGCTGCAAGCTATCGCTCCAGCTGAACGGTGGAGCTGATGAGATCGTTGTCGAGTCAAATGATCGTGTGTATATCAAGAAGAGTGCTGTTGTCGACGGACAAGCAATTTTGGACCGTGTGAAGATTGCGCAATGGGGAAAGACAAAGGCTAAGGCCACTCTTCCTACTTTTGGAAGCGTCAATCTTCCAATCGTCAGCGATGCACAGCCAGCTTCTACTCTCTTTGTGTTGGCGTCTTCTCGACTGGAGGATCCTCTGAAGCAACGCTTGGTGTTCAAGTCGAATATGTATTTCTGCAACCATAGTGCTCAAGTTTATCAAGTGAAGTACCTGGTGCTGGGAAGTGAAGGCCGCGAGTCTGTGACCTCCCCAGTGTTCACGTTGCGTCCAAATGAGCGGATGTCTCTTCCTGTGTCGATTCTTATGGGTATTACTGAGATTTATGCGCGTCCAGAGCATTTTGAACAGTGGATTGTCAAGGCGTCGTTGAACAATGATATCCTGACTTCGCCGGCCGCAGTGGAGGAGCTGACGGAATACGAGAAGAGTCGTGAGGCCGCGAAGTTGCAACGCCGCGGCGGTCACATCGTGTACGGAGAAACGGAAGAAAGCTCGTCGAAGATTCTGAAGCAGCTTGCGCCAAACGTGCTTATTCGTCGTTGGCATCTACGCACCCACTTTGAGTGGGAGGTTTCGTTGTTGCCTCCATTTGTTGTGCGGAACTCGTTGCCGTACAAGATCGAGTATCGGTTTATTGAGTACAAAGCCAAGTCCTCGCGAAATGTCACTGCCGAATTCGCGAAGATTGAAGCTTTGCTGCGCGGAGAAGACATGCCTCAGAGCAATGAAGAGGTCTTCAGTGGTTCTGTTGAATCGGGACAGGATACGGAAATTGCGGGCGTGTCCTGCTTGGCTCCAGGATACATCTCGATTCGGTTGGCCACTGTGACAGATGAAGACGACGAGAAAACCGTTCATTCGCCTTGGTCGAGGCCGCTGTTGATGGCAATTCACGCCCCCCTCGAGCAGTTCTCCATTGCTCGTGAACTGATTGCTCTCAGCAATGGCTCGCAGTTCAGTGTGGACCGCCTGTCGTTGCCTAGCTTGCCACGACTTGTGCGCTTTTCTACGCCATACTGGATTGTGAACAGCACCCCATTCGATTTTGCGTTGGCATCGACTGCACCTGGTGCCAAATCAAGCACGTTTGTCCCGATGGAAATTGCGGGTGACTTCAATCACCCGATCATCACTGCTCTGGAGCATGACCGTCTCAGCCTCAAGCCGATTGCGACGAACAACAAACGTCCTGCTGCCTGGAACGTCCTCGGAAAAATTCCAGAGACTGCGTACACTTCGACGCCAATCAGTGAAGATGCGATCAAGAAAGCGGTGTGGTCGGAGCCAATGAACTCGTCGGCGATCAATACTGTGGGAGAGTTTGTGTGCGGCCCTACAGTGTTCGCGGTGAAGATTGAAGGCCTTTTCGGAATGTTTGAGCAAGGCGTAGGCTTGACACTCAGTCCACGGTTCTTCGTCCAAAACCGAATGAAGGAGAAGTTGTTCTTGCAAAGCTTCGGGTGCAGTGAGAGCGATGTCGAAAAGGTGGATGACATTTTCCATACTCGCAGCGTCGGCGACGTGAAGGCATTCCAAGTTGCGCTCGAAAACGGAGAAACCACTCCTCTGTACCACTTTGCGCCACTGAAGAAGGGTGAAGAGCTGTCGAAGTGCCAGAAGTACATCTCAGTTTCCTTTTCGGATGAGTGGGGTGACAAAGCCACGGAGAGCTGGTCTTTCTCTATCCCGATCAACGCAGCCGGTGACTTGTACGTCCAGATGTACTCTCCAGCACGTCAGAAGTCGATCATTTGCCAAGCAAGCGTGCAAGTGATTGACATGTACGTCTACGTGATTTTGGCCGATGTTTCGAGTGCGCCGCCATACCGTATTGAGAACTACACTCCGTTCACGATTGATTGCGCGCAGCTGGGTGAGTCGTCTCTGTTTAAGGGCGCCGAAAAGGAAATCAACATCACAATCAAACCTGGCGAGTGGCATTCGTTTGCGTGGTACAATCCACTGTCGAAGGATCGCAACATCGAGATCAAGGTGTCTCACAGAGACGCCCCGAAGGCGAAAACCAAAAACTACGACATTGATTACGTTGGCTACCAGGACCCAATTTCGATCGAACTAGTGCCTGAGGGCGAAAAGTCGTCGAACAAGAAGCAATTCGAAATTGTCGTGGAAGTCGCCGTTGATGAAAGCACCCGAGTGCTTAAGTTCATGGAGAAAGAACTGGAGATGAGCCGACTCGAAAGCCAAGAAGCTCAGTATGAGAACGAGTTCCAGCAGCGGAAGATGCTGTACGCGTCGTCGTTCGATATTCGCCTTGCTGGTTTTGGTTTATCTTTGTTGGATGGCTATCCACAGGAGGTTTTCTTTGCATCACTTGATGTCCTCCAGCTCCAGAAGGTGCCGTCTTCGTTGGAATGGGTGTTCTCGATCTTCAATCTCCAATTGGATGACATGCTCACGACCGCCAAATTCCCAGTAATTCTGAACCCAGTCGATGCTGGTTACAGTGACAAGGCGGTCGGCAAGGACCCGAAGCCGCTGTTGAAGTTGGTTCTCGATGCTGATCTTGGTGCGAAGGTTGGAACGTACAAACTGCTGGACTTTGATTTGAGCAATGTCTCTTTCAAGGTCGATATCGATTATCTGGTGAACCTTGTGAAATTGGTGGAACCGTACCTGGTGTCAGATGCGACTGTGGCGTACCGGTCGGCTCGCACGTTGGAGCAGACTCTCGAGCGTCGTGTGCCGCCAGTTCCTGTAATTCAGCTGACCGCCGATGGCAACATCCAGCACGACTTGGTGTACTTTGACATCCTTCGAATTCACGCGATTACGATTGACTTGGAGTATTCAATTACTCGCAAGGATATCGTGTCGTCGACTTCTGGCGCTGGACGGTCTGTTGTTTTTGGCTTCATCAGTCAAGTTATCGGCTTGGTTGGTTCCAACTTGAGCGGCTCGCCAACTCTCAGCTTCAACGAGATTGTGATCTCTCGGTGCTTTACGACCAAACAGCGTTTGCAAAACCAGTTGATTCAGAACTACATCCGACAGGGTGTGATGCAAGCGTACCGTTTGGTTGGCAGTGCGGATATTATTGGTAATCCGATTGGCCTGGTTGAAGATCTCGGCTCTGGTGTGATCCAATTCTTGAAGATCACGAAGGGGGAAGTCCTCGGTGATTCTCAGACTCGCGGTGAAGGTGTGAAGGTTCTTGGAAAGACGATTGTGAAATCGACTGGATCGACCTTGGCGAAGATTACGGGTTCCTTGGACAAGTTCGTGGGTGAGTTTGCCGACGAAGAGGAGCCAGATTCTCCAAACGCCAAAGATAATGACAATGGAGTGGTCAAATTTGGTAAAGATCTCGGAAAGGGACTGACGGGCATCTTCACAAAGCCAGTCAAGGGTGCTATGAAGGGAGGCGTGACTGGACTCGTGTCTGGGACCGTGTCTGGAATTGCCGGTCCTGGTGTGGTCCTGCTGAAGCGCCTCACATCGACGTCGCACAACCTTGCGTTGGGTGTCGAGTCGAGCGTCGTTGACCGCTCGCCGTTTGGTGGCCGACGTCGCCTACCAAAACGCATTATCAACGGCAAACTTATCGCCGAGTTCGATGAATCGCACTACAAGCCGACTCGTATGCTTCTTGAAGTGATTGGTGCCAATGGTTTGCTGTCGGACGATTCATGCGACCCGCTGACTGTGGTGCGCATCGACGACAAGGTGATCTTGAAAACCCGCGTGCTATACAACACACTGAACCCAGTGTGGCAAGAGAAAACGCAAATCGAACTCACAGGCAGCGAGAGCGAAGTCCAGCTCGTCGTGAAAGATTCATACGGCGGTGCGATTGACAAGACGATTGGCAAGTGCATTTTGCCGATGCAGCAGTTGCAGGATGACTTTAAGCCACCGGAGCACTCGTCCGATCTCGCTGAGTGGGTGAAGACTGGCGTGAAACCAGATGATATGAAGAAGAACGCTAGTCATCAAATCAAGGAGAGAGAGTATGAGCTCTTGATGCCGAAGATTAAGCGTAGTGCCTCTGCGTTGCTCTCGATCGGCGGCTCGGCGAACAAGCTGCGAGATGCGAATAATGATTACCAAGTTCTTGTGACCATCTTGAGTCTGGAAGATCTGAAGGTCAGCAGCTCCAGTGGCGGCGGCGTGCTTGGACTGGGCAACTTGGTGAGCAGCACACCAAACATTTCACCATACATCTCGATTCACGTTGGTAAGAATGTGAGCCGCACGACCACAGCCAAAATGAAATTTGTGAACGGAGACAAGAAGCAACAGACTGGCAGTGCTGAGTGGAACGAAGCGTTTACGTTCCCGTACTCGACGAAGGACTTTGAATCGTCTCCAAATGTGACGCTTTCTTTGAAGGATTACAGCATGATTCACGACGAGCGACTTGGCCGCGCGTTCAAGGCTTTGGATCCGTCCATCGCGAATGCGAATGTTGTGGTGGTTGACAAGCTCAAGTTGACTGAAAAGGGAGATGACACTGGTGATGTCGTTGGATACTTGAACGTCAAGATTGAAGTGGTGTCTTCGTCAGCGTCTTCTCCTCCAACCACGCCTGGTGCCGACGGCGAACCATCTACCCCGCGAGGAGCACTTGGTGCGTCCGATGTGCTCAAGGCAGGGAAGGTTCGCATCGCGTGCGAATTTGTGTAAGTGTATATGAGAAAGAAAAAAAAAAAAC
>JAADVP010000329.1:0-25372 GCA_023335675.1 Globisporangium solare | reverse complement strand
GTGTACCGACATTAAGAACAACTGAAAGGAAAGAACAATGCATGTGCGACAGTAGGAATGCCCACAGGGGCTCGATGCATTTCGTAGGCGACACAGGGGAGCAAATGCATGTAGTAGGAAAAACTGGTCAAAAGAAAGCAGACAAATATAATCACTTCGCAATTTACCAGCAACCAGCAATAGCAACCAGCACACGCTATACACAATTCCACGCCGCATGCGAGCAAAACTACGTTGCACGAGCCGCCGCCACACTTTCGAGCCTCATGGACGAGCTGCATCAGCGGATCGAAAGGTCTCGAGCTCGTGTTAGAGCGCTCGAGTCGTTCCGTGTTACCTGCGAACAGATTCGCGCCGAGATCCAACGCAAGTTTGAGACTGATGGGCGAGATGCGGCAATCTTGAAGCACCCGCTTACTCCAGACGAAGAGGTGCTCGTGGAAGGTGTCGTGGCTCTTCAGCAACGAGCGATTGATTTACTCGAAGGCGTTTTCTACCAGACCAACGTGTACGTCGGCTTGCTTGAGCCAGCGTTGAGAATGCTACGATACACGAGTGCGCCAAAGTCAAGCGTCATGAAGGGCAAGCAGCTGAAACACGGACATGGCGTAAGTTTTCAGGTCCTTGAAAGCCAAGTGCCCGCCGCGGTCACTCGAAAAGACGCGCAGCAACGCTCCACAGCACCCGACGACACTGTCGCTCTCGTGGGCAAACTGCGGATGTTTGCAAAAGAGCCAACGAAGCACAAGTGGCCGTTTATTGCCGTACCTATCGGTTGATTTGGAGCGCTGGGTTCGGATAATTTGGAGAAATACGAGCGCATCGCGCGCGAGCCGCAGCCGGAGATCGGCGTCGTCGACTTTCTTCGACAAATCGCGTCCCAGATTGCAAACGTGATGGAGTCTGCACGGAAAAGATCGAAGAGGTACCGGCAAAGCCTCCACGCTCGTGCACTCACTCGAATCATGGCGGCATGCGGCGACCTGAAATCCCGACCGCCAATGTACTTACAGCATCTTGTGATCCAGGAAATTGAACACGCGCTCAACGGAGTTGACGCCTATATCGGAATGACCTAACCGCTGTGCGACAAGATCTGCTTTGCGTGTGCGTCATCGCGTAGCTGCATGGAGAACAAGGTTGCAAACGCGACGAACAGCGCATCGTTTCGAGTGTTTGCCACTCAGCGCCCGCTGGCGCTACCGGGACTCGAAAAGTACTACGAACATCAACTGGACAGCGACATTGCGATGAATGGGAAGCTCAAGAATTTCGGATCCAAGCCGCCACATGGCTCGTATGTGTCTGTGCCGATCCCGTTTGTGGGCGTCTTGGCGGTGGATACGTTTCCTGGTGCAGTGAGTGGGATCTACACGCCCCACTTCCCAGAACGAGGCGTTGTGGAGTTTTTGTCGGGAGTAGCGAATCTCCTCGGCGAGCACATCCGCGTTCACTCGGCCATGGCAACTGCAAAACACTTGCCCGAGACCTTTCAGGGAACAAGAGCACGTTCCCGACTGTCTTTCAAGACGTTGCGCACCAAATTGCGAGCAACTTGGTGGCCATGGAGGAAATCCACGTTCTTCGGGTCGCGTCTGAGTTGGGGAATGCGAAGCTGCCATTAGCTGTTTTAAAGCGATCCGAAGGCGACAACGCTGGCGAATATGACGAGCTCGCTAATGGTGCTACTATGGAACGTATCTTCAAGCACATTGAGCAGCAACACAGCCTCGAGGATGATCCTGAGGCAGCTCGATGCTTTGTCCTGCCTGATGTTCCTGAGTTGATCGTCGGACTTGTTCGACCAACACGGGATGTCGAGGACGACGCAGCAGCGCTGGCATCGACAGTCATTGTTCTGCGTCGAGTCAAAGGAGCGACGTGGACGTACGACTTGGAGTTCCTGAGATCGATTCTTCTGCTGCTGAACGATCTGGTCGCGCAAGTGAATCTCCGTGTCGAGGGAATTGTTGCGCGGCGAGTCGCGCTTCAAGAGATCGATCGGGCCTCTCGCAACCTGGAGCAACTACGTCCTGATGAACCGATGGAGGCGCTGCCGCAAATTCTGAAGGGTCTTAACGAGCGCATCGCACAAGCCATGAGCCGCAATAGTTGTGACGTGTACATGGGAGAGCGGACGATCGGCGGTGAGAAGCTGGTGTTCACGAGCGCCTCAGCAGCCAGTCTCATGGAAGGCGTCAATGTAAGTCTTTCAGACGAGGCAAACAGGTCGCTGGTATCGGTTCAGCGCCTCGAGCACAAGCACCCAGCAGTCGTGCATCTTCTCGATGGAAGAAATGACAAAACGCTGCGCGCATTGACGGACAAGAAGTACCAGCGCGTATTCATGGTGGAACCAATGGGTGACGACTGAATTCTGTGCGCAGACAGTCTTGGGATGGAGGCCTTCCATCCAAAGTCGCGCAGACTCGAGGCTGACATCACACAGTTCTTCAGAACGTGCGCAACGAAGCTGAACGAGATGGTTCTCACGACGCACTACCGCCTCAGTTATTACCAGTTGACACGCCTAAAGTCGCAGCGACATCCAAACTTTCGTCTGTTCTTCTCTACAGTGCTGGACATCGTTCGGCGAGACCTCGTGGCGTTCCATTCCCAGCAGATTCTAACGCTGGCTAGTGACTCCACGGGAAGTTACCACGTTGAGGCTTGGCATGGCATGCCGACGCGACGACCACTTGCACGTGCATCGCCGCATGTCTGCTACCTCAACAGCTGCCAACAGCATGTGATCTCACTGGGTATTCACTACGAAGGACAGCAGCAGCTTCCGATGACCAACCTACCGCGTACTTTGGACAAAAGTCGAAATTCGCTTCAGCCTGCCACAGGAGTCGAGAGGCGAGGCGCATATGCGTACTCGTGCCTTGTGACAATGCTCGACACGCAATTCGTGGCTCCTCGGACCGCGCTCTGCGTGTTCACACACGATGCGAAGACGACCTCCACAAAAGCGGAGACCACGTTCACATCGAACCAGCGACAGTTTTTTGAGGCCTTTGCCGTCGTGGCATCGGATGTGTTTACTCATGCCTACCGCAAGATCGCTGTGCACTCGTTTGCAACCGAGTTCTTCTTTTATTGCAGAGAGCGGCTGAATGCGAAAGACGGACTCGCTGTTCGCATTGTTTCCGGCACAAATGAGAGCAACGAAGTTGCCCCGGAACTGGCGGTTCTCTTTAGTTCACAAGGCGCAAAGCATCCTCGAAAGTCTATGTTGCAGGGCGTGCTGGCAACGAGGATCCTCCAGTTTTCCAAATCTGGCGCTGAAGTTGCCATCTACGCGCGAAAGAAATTCGAAGTGTCGTCTCCAGCAGCGTCGGCAAGCATTCCCATTGCAGCAACTCACCCCACAGCAGCTCTTCCCCCCGCCCAGCAAACTCCACTTGCGAGCGCTGAAGACGCCACACATGCAGCAAAACAACATGGTGGCTCTCGCTCGTTTTTCAAGCGGCCCAACATTTTCCGTTCTCGGAAGACCAAAGAACAGCAGAAGCAAGTGCATCCACCTCAAGCACGCGGGCTACAACAACAACCTGACTGTCGCCACCTTCAGCGTGCAACACTGAGCCAGAGTTGCGATTCCACGTGCTGCTCCGTGGAGTCGATGCTCGCGGCGACTCAGAAATTTTCAGCTTCGACATTGAGCACCAGACCATGAGCAGTATCGATGCTATCGAGCAAACTGCAAAAGCCATACGAAGCAGCGCTAGCGATCTCCTGAGTTACTGGATGAAAGGTACGCCGCGCGGCGATGAAGAAATGCCTTACGAAGTGTTAGGCATAGAAACTGGGAACAGTGCGCATCACGTGAGCTCGGGTGGAGGGTTCTATCTTCTATCACTGCACAAACGCGCCAGGCACGGTTTCCAGCAAGCGTCAGTGCACCTCGAACCCAACATCCGAGGATTTCTTACGGGAGTGCAACCCACAGCACGCAACGCGATGCTCTCTGTCAGAGGAGCAGCTCGCGATTTCAAACCTGCGCCACCAGAGCCGACGCCGCCATCTATCTTCTCTGAAGAAGCACCTCCAGCTCTCTCGCATGCAGCGATAGCTCTAGTTGAGGCTGCGATGCTGGCAGTCGGATACAAGAAAGAGGTGTTGTCGAACCTCGACAAGCTTGCAATGCTGAAGGAATACCTGCACGCTAGCGTGGGAAAGAAACTCTTGGCCGTGAACCCGAAGGAAAAAAAGTCGTGGGGACCAGTCCTTCGTGCAAAAACGTACCTACAGTCTCAAGACCAAGTTGTACGCCAAATCGGGTTTCCGCCTCACTCTGCGGGGGCAGTCGAACAAACCCAAGCTGTGACACAACTCGCGGTGCATTCCGAAGGCGCGCCACTCCATTCTGTCCTCCACCACGCAGGTCCGCGCTCGACCGCTGGTGATATTGCCAACGCGATGTGGACATTGCTTATCACGCTAGTCTCCGTCGTGAAGTACAAAAAGCAGCTCGACTTGGACGCAGTCCGTGAGAAACGGACTCTCGATCGCAAAGCAACAGTGCTGCAGTGCTTCTACCGCGTCGCGCGCTCGAAAGCGATGCTCAAGCTGCTTCGAAAGAGATTCGTCGCTGCTCGCTGCATCCAATGCGCATTCCGGCAGCATCTCGCCAGGCGACGAGCGCTTTTCATGAAATGGACGCGAGCCGCAATCAAGATTCAACGTGCATATCGCCTGAAATTGCTGCGAAGGAAAGGCTCGTGGTCGAAGCGACTAAGCGACGAGTTGCTCGCAATCTCGAGACGATACGGAGTGCTGGCGTCTTCCACCACGACAAATGCGGTGATAGACAGTGACGATGGCGAGCGGCGCGTCGAAATGGATGCGTTTGGCTCGTTCAAGCAGTACCTCACGAGCAAAGCCGGTAAAGAGCAATTGAAGCGCGAAGAGCACGTGATGACGACTCGCATGCATGAGCTCACGAAAGAGCGCAAAAAGCTGTCTCCTGAAGCCAGGGTCATGGAAGATATCAAGGATCTCTTCGAGTTGCTGGACACGGAGGGTGTCGGCGAACTCAGCCGCGACGTCACGCGAGATATGATGACGCGCCTCCATATCCCACTCACAAAGGACGAGGCGGACGGCGCGATCGATATGATGGACAATGATCGCTCGGGCGAGATCTCGCTCATGGAGTTCACGCACTGATTCTTCCACGAGTATCTGCTACTGAAGAAGCGATCGCGAGACTGCGGCGTGATCTCGCGGAAAGACTGGCAGTGGGTGATCGAAAACTCTGCGCACTCGACACTGCGCAAGCGATGGCGAGCGCTTCGAGTCGGTCAGGGAGCAGCAGCAGCAGTAGTTGGTACCATAGACGAAGATCGCACCAAAGACGGAGACGACGAAGGCGAGCACAGCGCGACCGAAGATGCAATCAACACTGTCAAGTAGTTGTACAAACCTCATTTTAGGCCAAGAGCTGAGCGCCGGATTGGCCAACCAGCGAGCAAAATTGAAGCAGCGATGTCAAATCGGTCATTGTGCTGCCGTTTGTTCAGTTTGATGTCGTGCATTACGGAGGGAGCCCCGAAAAGCTCAAATTGATCCGTTCCATGTTCATCTGTGACAGGTGCATAGAAAAAAGCCAGTGCAACTTATTTTTTGCTGGATGCACCATCACTCCGATCCACCATCCCACGAGTGAAGGTTCTATATTTTGGCATTCGTGAGATCCAACCTTCGCTTCTTTCTCACAGCACCACGCGCTATCCACGTGCCATTGCGCACACGCAGGCGCTGTCATCCATTCTACACGAACGCGGGTCTCTTCACGAACCTTCATTCACCCAACGACTTCAATGCGTCTTCGCATCGCCGCCCATCTCCCACCTCGTTCCCCTTTTTCACCTCTAACTACCACATTCGTCTCTACTTTCTATTATCGCACCTATTTATCCCACAACACCCACTTTAGCAACCTGATATACCGTGGACCACACCAAGATCCACCAATAGTACCCCCTCCCTTCATCGAGAAGACTCGCCGAACAGCTACGACACGACGCACACAGATAAAAAAAAAAATCACCTTCGAGATGCACGGCGCGTTCCTCCCGCCGCCGCCGCCCGCGCGCGAGGCCGCGATGCTGCACGTGCTCACGAACCGCTTCCTGCTACGGCGCATCACGAGCTTCACGAGCGAGTGGGCGGTGGCGTTCACGCACTTTGAGCGCGACGTGGTCACGACCAAGTACGCGCGCCGCAAGCCGTGGGAGATCTCGACGTTCCCCAAGAGCATCGGCATGCTGCCGCAGATCGCCGTCATCGAGGACAACCTGCGCATGCTGCGCGTGCTGCTGTACATGAGCACGCTGCCGCAGTACAAGAGCGACCGCCGCATGCAGTTCAAGAACGTCGTGCGCTGCGCGATCTTCTACAAGCGAGAGGCCATCCTGCACTGGCTGCGCGCGAACGTGCCGACCAAGCTTTGCACCAAGTATCTACAGGAGGGCGAGTCGCTTGTCGCGCCCGCACTCGAGCTCGGCAACGTCGACGTGCTCGAGTGGCTGTACCAGGCGTTCGCCGCGCCGAGCGTGTGCCTCTTTGTTGGATCCACCGAGTGCGACAAGCAGGCGGCGCTCGGCAAGCTCGACGTCGTGCGGTGGCTGCATACACGAGGTTACAAGTTCACGCCGAACGCGATGGACCAGGCGGCAGCGAACGGGATGCTCGACGTCGTCGAGTTCCTGCATTTCCAGCGCCAGGACGGCTGCACGACGCTCGCCATGGATGCGGCCGCGACAGAGGGACACGCCGACATTGTCGCGTTCCTGCACACGCACCGCACGGAGGGCTGCACTGCTAACGCATTCCATGGAGCAGCCACAAACGGACACCTCAATGTCCTCGAATATCTGCATGAGACCCAGCCAGACGCGTTCCCAGAGGATACGCTGGATGAAGCTGCAAGCTGCGGCCAACTGGAAATCGTGCGCTTCCTTCACGAGCATCGCAGCGAAGGCTGCACGACGCTCGCGATGGACGCGGCTGCAGCGCATGGACACGTGTCCGTGGTCCAGTTTCTCCATGAAGAGCGGTCGGAAGGGTGCACAACGGCTGCGATGGACAAAGCCGCATCTCATGGCCATCTAGAGGTCGTGCAGTACTTGCATGAGCATCGCACAGAAGGGTGTACAGCGGCAGCGATGGACGCGGCAGCCGCGAACGGCCATGTGGACGTTGTGCGGTTTCTAAATGAGCACCGATCAGAAGGGTGCACGACGCGAGCGATGGACGGAGCCGCTGCCAATGGCCATCTCGCTGTCGTGCAGTTTTTGCATGAGCATCGGAAGGAAGGCTGCACAGTGGATGCGATGGACGGCGCCGCGCGGAAAGGCCACCTCGCGGTCGTCAAGTTTCTCCATGAACACCGCACCGAGGGCTGCACGACGCGCGCCATGGACAACGCCGCGTGGGCTGGACACGTGAGCATGGTGCGATTTCTGCACACCCATCGCTACGAAGGGTGCACGACAGAGGCGGTGGACACAGCCGCGCAGCAAGGGAACCTGTACATGCTCACGTTTCTTCACGAGAACCGCACGGAAGGCTGTACGACGAACGCGATGAACGCGGCTGCGACCGCGGGCCATTATGACGTGGTACGGTTCCTGCACGAGAACCGCTCGGAAGGCTGCACGACGGCTGCGATGGACTGGGCAGCGACAAACGGTCATTTGTCTGTTGTTGCCTTTCTGAACGACCAGCGATTTGAAGGCTGCACGACGCGCGCGCTGGACGGCGCCGTGCTCAAGAAGCACGGCAACGTCGTGAGGTACCTCTTGATGAACCGTCACGAAGGTGGATCCCCGGAGCTGCTGCATCGAGCGGTTTACAAGAGCCCGCTCGAGATCTTGCGGCTGCTGGTGGAGAGAACGACTAGCGGCTGCCTGTTTGAAGCGCGGGAGATCGCGATCCAGAGACACCGGCGCGACGTCGCGGCACTGCTGACCGCATACATGTCAAAGGCGATCAACGCTTGCTCGCTGGACCAGCATTCACCGGACGGCGGCCCGCGTCGATGCCAAAAGTAATAGCAACTAAGAGAGGCTTTTGCTTGAGCTGATTTGTGCGGATTTGTGTGCTACGAGTTTCGTTCCTTAGACCGCTGATCTCAATGGCTCAAGCCTTTCTTTGCTATTTCCGAGGGTGGCGAGTGCTTTCCTATTCTGGACGCGCTGGTATTTATACGCGGCGGTGCTTATCAACCTCTAGCTGCGTCCATCATGCCTCCTCCTCGTCTGTGCTTGCGCTCTTGTCGTTATTGAGACTTCCGCCTGTGCTGCATGCGTGTTGACGCCGCTCCTAAGCACAGAACCGCAGGCCGTTCGATGATCTCGCCCGAGACGTTCGCACGAACGTACACGCGGCGTGCGGCGGATGTGATTCGCGTCTCGCTCGAGCGCTCCGGCGTGATCGGCTTCATCGACATCCACGATGCCACGACGCTGCTCGACGCGCGCAGCGTGATCACCGAGAACGTCGAGAACGCATCACCAGCGTTCCAGTTCGTACTCGACGACGGCGTGCCAGTGAGCGCTCGACAGGAGACCACACAGAAGATTTCGTACTTTTACCCGTGCGTCAAGATTCGAGAGTGCACACCGAGGGCTCTCAAACCTGCGTCGACAGCTGCGGCATCGCGCGCGATGACGCCGCAGAGTGATGAGAGCGCCGCGCTCAATAACGACGGGTATGGCAACGCAATGGAGAAAATCTGTGTGCAGAATGGCGCAGGCGACGAGTGTCTTGTGTGGATTTCCGAAGAGTACACGTTCCAGCAGCTTCGTCGGGATGCGTGTCGGTATTGGAACCTGCCAGCAGCTCACGTGGCTCTGACTGACGCCGAGGGGTATCTGTGGCCTGAGCAGGCAAAGATCCTCGCCATGGTCAGTGTGGGCGAGCTGCATCGGAAGAGAGTCGTGGTCGACTACAGGAATGGGGCCAGTGGAAGTGGCGGCAGCGGAACCGGTCTGGGTAACACGGGCGTGCATCATCGAGCCAAGCAATTGGCGCGCACGCAGTCGCTGTCAACGTCAAGGACCACAGCTTCGTTTAATCGGCATTCTGCTCGTGCATCCCTACGAAGCGACTCAAACAACGCAAAGATGCTGATGTGGCCATCACTAGCGATCACGGCCTCGGCCGATGCTGCTGCGACGACGTCGACGACGCCGAGGAAAAGCCCTGTGGAAGAGTTGTGGCTCGTGTTCACGTTCTATTGCGTGAATGGCGACAGTCTGGAGCTGGAGTGCATCAAGGCCCACCAGTTCAACAAGCTCTTCGGGGGACCACTCACCCCGGCGATGGCCGACATCATCTACACGTCCGAGGCAAAGGGCAAGCCACAGTCGTCGGGCAAGATGAACTACGACGAGTTCCTCAACGCGCTGCTGAAGATCTCGGCGGCCAAGCACAAACAAACCAACAGCAGCAGCAAGCAGGCTTCGCTTCGTGAGACTAGTGGCGGCGAGACGCTCTTCCAGAAGCTCGTGGTCGACAGCATCCTCCCGCTCGCGGCGCGGTGGCCCACGCACGTGTGGGAAATGCACACGCAGCAGCTCCGCAAGCCCGAGATCGTGTTGTTTGTCTCGAAATTCCTGGAGCCGCTGCTCGAGATCTTCATGTTTTACGCCAAGAGCCATCTCGTGAACCCGACGCGCGGCGGCGTCAAGGAGCTGTACATGTCCTACGCCGACTACCAGCGCTTCTTCAACGACTTTACGTTCGCCAACCTCCAGTTCTCGAGCGTCGACGCTGCTCAGGTGTTTCTCGCGTCCTGCTCCAGTTTACCGTTCCATGACACGCTGTCGCTGTCAACACTCACCGACGCCAGCGGCGCTGGTGGTGACTCGGAGTCTCTTGGGGCGTCTGCAGCAGGCGATACGACAATGCTCAACTCGGCACTTTCATTCGTCGGCGCAGCGTCCATTCGACGCATCCTCGAGAGCATCGAGGGTGTCGTCACGTACGCGTTCCCGGAAACGCAAATCGGTCGCATCTGCATGGGCGTGTCGGCGTTTCTGGACCCACTGGGGCGCATCGGATTGACTGCCTTTGCGAGGCTGCACGCGATCAAGACAATCCACTGCGTGAAAGCCGTGTTCCACCACGTTAGCCGCGGCCTCACGCGGTCGCGCGTGCACGAGATCCTGAACAACTACAGCTCGACGTCGATCCACGCGACCAAGTTCTACTCGGGGACAGTCGCCTTCAACAACAAATTTCTCGACATGTGGCGATACGAAGGCTCGCCAGATTACCTCTCAGGTAGTCTCTACTCGCCGTTAGATGCAGCAGTGAAAGACAGTAAAGCACCGACAGGGTTGTCTGGCAATAGCATGATGATGGCCAGCAGCATGGCCTCGGGAGCGCCGACTGCACCCGGGATACCCGGAAGTCCTCTGCACAGCCCCGCGAGACGCATGATGACAACGACGTCGGCGTTTGAGGACCGAAGTATACCCAGTGGACCTGGGAAAGGCCGAGAAGCGCTTGATCGGCTCGTTCGGAATGCGTTTCTCCGTACCGCAGTGGACACTGTGAGCGCGGGCGTGAACCCGTCAGCAAATCGTTCATCTGGTAGTGCCACTGGAGGACAACTCGACGGATCGCTTTCCATTATGACCGAGTTGGAGCCATCTCGAGGCGCCAGAGACCATTTTATGAAGTCGCCCAGTGACGGTGATGGGGATACAGCGCAACCGATTGATGTTGGGATGGGGGAGAACGCTCAGAAGAACGATGCAAACAAGGATGTCGAAGTGCATCCAGGAGATCTTGCTGGCGACAGTTTCCGAACTTCTACACCCGATAATGGCGCAACGCACCTTGCCAGCAGCGCGAATCGAGTGTCAGCTCCGTCATTTGCGTCTTCTCCTTGTTCGGGGAATCTCCAAGGGCGAGTGCCTCCGTCTGGCGGTGCACCTGCCCATCATGGTACTGCTGCTGTTGCTGTCCCGAGTCTCGTGCTTCTCCACCACCAGCACCGAGAGGATGAGCGCGGGCTGTTTGAATCCATTTTGCTCAAAGGCGGCGTGTTAAAAAAATACGGGCAGTGGGGGAACCCGCACCGCCGGTACATCTGGTGCGCCAAGGACTTTGACGCCGTGTTCTGGCGGCCTCTGAATCGGAAAAACCACCTCTCAAAGGAAGGCATCGCGGTCGCGGGCATCATCGCCGTGCCGCCAGGCAACTCGCCTCGAACGCGGTACGCATTCATGAAGCATCTCTCGGAAGATAAGCGAGTCATTTTGGAGGCAGCATGCGGTTTATGCAACGTGTGTATGACGCTCACTGTGGTTTTTGTCTGCGTGGATAGAGAAATCGCTTTGCAGGTGCTTCTCCGTCGTGGCCGAAGACCGTCGACTGGACCTCGAAGCCGACTCGGAGGCCGTGCGGGACCTCTGGGCCAACGCGTTCCTGTACTTGATGAAAGAGTACCGACCGCGGATGCTCGTGGCGTGAGAGACGCTGCAGGTTTACAGAGCTAACGCTAGAGGAGCAAGAGCGTACAGACTTTGACGATACATAAAGCAAAGTAGAGCGATGACGCCAACAAGAGCCACACGTTTGGGTGGGTGCCTGGATCTCTTTCGGTCAGAGTTCAAGTGTGTGAAGGACATGTTAATCAATCTCCTAAAGCACATCCTTTTGACACGCCCGAACCAGGCTCTCTGGGTTGATGATACAACCCTCGTTGAAGGCGCTTGTGTTTGCGGCTGGGAAAAAAGATGCTCAAACTCGCCATATTTATAGTCTCGTTCCGCAGCGCCACGCGCCACAGATTTCCTCACCTGCGTCTTTATTTTTGAGAAAACACAGCATTTTGTCTGATCCTCAGACTGCTCCCCTCAGCGTTCTGGTGGGAGAAGAGCAGACTCGTTTTGGTGCATTCTCCGCTCACTCTGAGTTTTCTCTCGCGGGCGCGGCGGCTACGAGAGACGTTCGTTCTTGCTCGGCGTCTTGGATTCAAACCTCGGGGGCATTGTTGTGATTGAGAGCGCGGTGAGGAAAAGAGGTCCACGTTCGGATGTGGATGATGAATGAGCACATGCTTCTGGGTGGTGTGGCCCTGGGGATGGTGCCTCAGCAGCCACCACTACCCGAGATCGAAGGGTTTCTCAAGGAGCTCAAGCGCAAGACCAGCAATCTGAGCGGGAGTTGGAACAAGCGCTAGTTCTTCGTTGACCCAAAGCGGCGCGAGTTCGGATACGCAAAGTCGAAAGCGGCCGACGCGCCCAAGAGTAAGAGCGCGACCTGAGCTCATTGACTTATAATTCGAAATGCCTCACACCACAGTTTGCGCTCACTGTGCATGTAGGCTCGATTTACTTGAACGACATCACGGTCGTCGTGCAGTTTGACGACACGCACTTCCAGGTCGAGAGTTGCACGCCCAACTTCTTTCTCTGCGGCGAGAGCAAGGCGAGCACGACGTGCTGGGTCAAGAGTCTCGACGAATACCGGAAGAAAATGGCCGAGTACGAGAAGAAGAAAGCACGGTACGGCGCGATCGTGCAGATACAAATGCCGTCGCCCGATGCGAAAACTGGGCTTGCATCCTTGACTCCAGCAGCCAAATCCGCAGCGCGAGAAGCGACGCCCAGCAGCAGCAACAACAAGGAGCTGGCATCTGGTAGCTCCCACGGCCGCCCTAGCGGCGATGAGCCGAGCCGCGATTCATTCTCACCCTCGTCTTCCTCTTCGTCAGGATCGTCGATCTCGTCGTCATCTTCGAAGCGGGCGAGTCGACCGACAGAGAGACAGGCGCGCGTAGAGCGTCGATCGCCCTCACCGGCCGAGACCCCTCCAAAGGAAAAGCGCCGCGAGCGCCCAGGCGGTGAGAGGAAAAGCGACCGCAGCCGCGAGGGAGACCAAGCACGAGACCATGGCCGCCGAGACCGCGACCGGGACCGAGGCCGTGAGAAAGATCGCAACCGTGAACGAGAGCGCGAGAAAAACCGCAGCCGTGAGCAAGAGCGCAGCCGGAACGAGCGCTCGCCCTCGCCGTCCTCGCGACCCAGATCGAAGCCGTCTGCTGCATCGCGCACCAACTCGCGGCTACAGTTCGAGAATCGCTCGATCGGCGACACATCGAGCGTCCGCGCGCACCCTGGCAAGGGCTACGTCATGCAGGCATGGGCTGACGACGATATTTAAAGCGACATGGGCGAGAAACAAAGGGAACACTCGCTTGCTTGCATTGCCCTTTGAACCAAGGATAATGAACTCTTTAATTGCAGACCGTTTGCTTTTGATTTGATCGGCAGGTCAAATTTCACAGTGCACCAGGTTCTTGAGTGATGGCCGTGGACTTGGTGAGCACACCAACACAATGTTGCGCGAAGGTATGCAAATCAAATCGACCTTCACTCGCGGGTATCAACCAACTGATCTCAATGGGGCGTGTTTGCTACCGCTTTTGCTTCTCAGCATTGCTGCATTCGAGCATCAGCTGGATAGGTACGCAGCAATGCGACCTGAGGTCTCTCGTCTATAGTGTGGCATTCTTACGCCAACGTTCTCTCCCATGATCCCATGCCTTTCTCACAGCGGCTTTTGGAACTTGGCGTGCAGCCACACGCGGTCCATGACCACGTTCCGCTTGCGGTTCTTCAGGCGCACAGTGCAGTACTCGTTCTCGAGCGCGAGGAACCCGATCTGGCGCTCAAAGTAGTCCACGAGGTCTTCCTTCGAGAAAAAGTACGCCAGCGTGCCGTCGCTGCGGTAGTACAGCGATTTGGACAGCATCTTGGCGTTGCGCATCATCGCGAGGTCGTAGAGCCCATAATCGCGGAAGCACACGACGCCGCCGGGACGCAGTGCATTGTACACCTTCTGCAGCGTCGTCGCAAACGACGCGGGCGGCAGTGCCGACAGGACAAACACCATGAGCACGATGTCGATCGACCCGGGCGCGACGCCCGCAAACTCTTCCTGTGCAATGTCGCACACAAATGCGTGGCATCGCGCTGCATCGTACAGCGGGTTCTGCTGGAGAATGTCGATCGCGTGCGTGCTGAAGTCGCACACTTGGGCGTGCACCTTGGGGCACTCGGTCAGGATCGGGAACACGGCACTGCCGTAGCCGCAGCCCAGCTCCAGCAGCTCCACAGTGTCTCGCTCCTGAAGCCAGTGCGCACAGCAACAGTAAGCAGAACGACGGACGGTCAGCCGGGCCATCTAAACGTGTTCTATCAGGACGATGCGAGCCGACTCACTGTGGACGCGAGCTCGGGGAACTCCTGCACAAGATAGTTTCGCGGTTTGTACACTTTTCCTGCAGGAGACAGTGCGCATTAGAGCCAGCATTATCGGTATACAAAGTGACATTCAAATGGCATTGTTGGACGAGAGTGCACCGTTGTTTTTCTGGTGGAAGACGTTCCAGTTGTCCTTGGCGACGCGGCTCCAGCGCTCTTCGCCTTCGCGCCCTGCGTCGTCTCCATCGCCTCCGCGGGCGTTGCCCTCAGCCTCCCTGTGGCTGCGGATCTGCGGCGCGCACACGCGCGCGAGGTCCTCCCACGCAAAGTCATGCGAATGGAGCTCCACGGCCTTCTTCGCCATCGTCTCTTTTTGCTTTGCTGTGCGCTGCTGCTCCAAGCAAAAGCCGAATCCCCTCTATAGTGACCTTTCGCTCGGAATTGCATGGAAGTTTGTATAGTCACTATTTGATGAGTGGCCGCTCGAATGGCCACACGGACCCACAAAAAGCAAAAGACACATGAGCGACGACGAAGCTGCGAGCCAAGAGCGCGCGTCGAAGCGCAGCTCGAAGCGCCACGCAGACACCTCGCTGAGCGACGAGCCGCGCGTACGCGTGTGGCTGGGCCACGTTCCGCCGTCGCTCTGCGTGCGCGAGGACGCGCTGCGCACGCTGTTCGCGGCCTTCGAGCCCATCCACTCCATCACGGTAATGCATCCCATCGCCAAGCCACTCGCGCTCATCCTGCTTGCATCTCACGTGCGTCTTTGTCTCTTTGTACGTGCGTGTGCCCGCAGATCCACCACGACTTTGTAGACATGTCCATGGACGGCTTCGTTTACCTGGAGCTCTCGTCGCAGCGGGAAGCCGAGCGCTTGGTCGCGGCCGTGCAGTCCGCAACGCTGAGTGATGACGACGACAGCAGCAGCCACTCCTACGGCAACATGCAGGCACGCATCGCGATTGTGCGCAACGGCGACGCGCAGTTCGACATCGACGACGAGATCGCGGACCTGCTGCTCGGGCGGCGCCACGCGGCGGTCGCGAACCCGTTCTCACAGCACAGCGCAGGTGACGACGAGGACGAGCGCATGCTGCAGAGCCTCTCGCAGCACACGTTCAGGTCGCAGCCCAAGCGCAAGAAGACCCAGAACGCGACGACGCGGCGGAAAAGCCAAACGGCCCACGAGACGAGCTTCCTGTCCGTGAGTGACGAGTGAACGCAGCAGAGGCTGGGATCGGCACTCTCGCCGCTCGCATAATTAATTTACGATAGAATAGATTACAGTGTTGGGGTCAAAACTGAGCTCCTGCTGGGAGGCCTTACACCTTTCGAGACGAAGAAGACGTTGCTGATGACGGGTGCATCCGCTATGGTGCCACGTGCTGCGCGCGATGAGCGTTCGCGCACGCACAAGGCGCGTGCCGGCAGACTCCACACGGTGGGCGCGACAGCCTAGGCTTCTTCGCTGGCCGCCACCCGCTGTCGCTAATGAGCATGTCATGCGCAACGTCCTGCACGTACGAATGGTCTTTTCCCATGCCACTACCTAGGTGAACCGCTGCGGGTGCGCTGGGCTGCTCGTCGTCGTCACTCGAGCTGAGCTCTTCGCGCTCAAAGCTGTCGTCGCCACTGGACGGCGCCAGCACTTCGTCGGTCTCCAGATCGAGCCCTCTCGGGAATCCGATGGGTTGAATCTCCACGCGGAAGGGATCGTGTCGAGACTCATCTGCGCGCTTCTGTCCAGGCGGTTCGTTCGAGAACGCAACACGCGTCGCAGGTTTCCTGGGTCGCTGTGCAGCTGCTGCGCGGTTGGCATCGGCAACACTGAGCGACGAGCCGACGCTTTTCCCCACGATTCGGTGTTCAAGTGCTTCCAGCGCGCGCTTCATGCGCTCGTTGCCTGGTTTCGACAGGTTCTGAAGTCGCAGCGGGTGGCGAAGCGGAGCCGGTGAAGAGGGTTTTGGCGGCGGTGGGCTTGCTTTCTTTCCACTGGAGGCAGCAGCAGGAGGGGCTACATGCGCCATGGCCACTCTAGTTGAGCTGCTCGGAGTGGTGCTTGTTGCTGGTGGGCTGATGCCCTGCTGTCGCACTCCGACTGCTGCTGGTGCAACGGCTTCGTTGTCCTCTTCGTCATCATCGTCATCCAGCTCTTCGTATTCATAGTCATCGTCGTCATCGTCATGCTCCTCGTCGTCTTCATCGTCGTCGGAGAGTTCCATTTGCTCAAACTCCGAGTCGCTCTCTTGATCATTCTCCGACGACACGAGCTCATCGTGCTCGTAATCACTGTCGTCCTCGTCTTCATCTTCGCACGACGCTGACGAGTTTGCCATCATCGAAGGCTCCGACTCCGAGTCTGCAATCTTTGGAGCGCTTTTCTTGCCCTGCGTCTTCGGTTGTGCCGGCGACGCAGCTGCTTGCTGCGATAGTTTCTTTCTCGTCAACACGTTTCTCGCACGCTGCTTTGATCTAAGAGGTGGTTCATCCACGCTTTGCTCCTCAACGAGCTCATTCTCCGTATTTTGAGCATCCGTCGCGCTCAGCTCGTCCGCAACAGGACTCGCCGAATCTGCCGTAATCGCAGCACTCGCAGCATCATCCTCTTTTGGTTCGCCAGAGAGCTCGTCGATAAACGACGGCCAGTTGTGCTCACACGTCCTCGCCAAAAGGGTGCTTGGGTTGATCAGTGCCCAAGACGTGAAAAAGAGCGCTGGATGTAGATTCTTTTCCTGGCATCCGCTCGTTGAAGGATCATGCTGCTGTTGGTGTTGCCCAGGCGTGTCTTCGAGTTTCATTTCGATAGCCGACATGTCCGCGCCATATTCCTTCTCAGCCGCTCGAAACACGTATTTCTTTTGGTTGCCGATCTTGCTCGCTCCAAAGGACAAACTGTTCTGTGACTGCTGTGGCGGCTCCTCGACGATCTTCTTGCTTTGCCTGAGGACCTGCTCGCGCAGCTTGTCTTCTAGCAGATCCTTCATGAGCACGGCGTAGTCGATCGACGAATCGTCGATATTGGGGTTCTGTGCTGTGATCTCGGGCTCAAACTTTTGGCGGATACGCTCCCATCGCTTGCGGATCTCGAGACGACCGCGGTGCGGAAGGTACTTTAGTCCCACGCGCGCAAACCGTTTGCTGTCGTTGTGGAACTCGATCATGCCTCTCGCGATGCGCAGATCTTCTTCGAGGATCCACGACGCATCTCGCCGTTTCGGGAACTGCGAATGATACTCCTTCACCGCACTCATACCCGTCTTGTTGCTCGTGAGGTACCGAAACCTGCGTCGAATCACGGGCAACTTCTTCCCCGGCAGAAAGTGTTTCTCGATGAGCACCCAGGATTCGTCATCTAGATGGAACCGCTTGACACCGTGCGCGAGTAAATTGTCTTCACTCGGTGTGAACGGTTTCTTTGGATTCTTCTTCTGTGTGAGCAGCAAATGCTTGTCGACCTCGAGCATCTGGTCTTGAATCGCGAGGTCGCGCTCCTCCAGCGAACAGTTCTTGAGGAACTTCGACGTCAACTCGTCCAACGAGTTGGACCCGACGAGCTCGAACATGGACGGATGCGCGACCGCAGCATGGGCCGCTGTCAGCGAGCGCGTCACGCGTCTTGAACTGATGGCGTCTTGATTCGGCTGCGACGCGCTCGGGTTCAGCTTGGACAGCAAGGCCTCCTTGCATTTTTGCGCTTTCTCGCCGCGTACTTTGAGCTCTTCCATCATCTTTCTGCATTCTTGCAGCGCTTCTCGCTTGCGCTGCTGTCTCGTCTCTGGGTCGGCTTCTTTGGCTTCATATTCCGTCACATCGTCGCCTAGTTTGGCCATTTTGTGGGCAGTTTCCTCTGCTTCCGCTTTCTCGTCTGTCGGGAGCGCAAACAAATGGAAATTCTGCATCAACAGCTGGAAGTGCTTGTGCATCTGCGACGCGAGCTGAACGCACTGCTCTTGACTGATTTTCCCGCGCATCTCCTTCATCGGGTACTGCTTGCGACGCATGTCGTCGCTCGGTCGGAGAAAGCTCTGCGGCGTATGGAGTAGCATCGGCTGCGAAAAGAGCATTGGGGGGAACGTCGCTGGCGCTTCGCCTAATTGGCCTCCAGTTGCTGCATACGCGTCTGCATCCTGCTGCAATGCAGGATCTGATAGCATTCCCCCACTAGCAGCGAGCGTCCCTGACGATACGTCGCGCAATGCGAGGATGTTCTCCGTGATCGCTCCTGCTCGGTCGTACAACATCCGACTGCTTGCAGCATTACGCGCAGCCGCATCTCCACCAGCATTGCTGCTGCTCGCAACACGCGCCAATGGCACGCCGAGCCGCGTCGAGTCCCAGAGCAGCTCCGTGAGCTCTTTCTTCGAGATCTTGACAGTCACGCGTTCGGTCGCGTTGCCGGTCGCAGCCTCAGCGTCGTCGTCGTCCTCTCCCTCGGGTTCGTACTCTTCGTCTTCTTCGTCCAGGAATGACAGGTTCTCTTGCTCCTGCGGCAGCAGCGACGACAAGAACCGCTGGTACTCGTGGTCTTCCTCCTCCCCCAGGATCTATCACATCACAGCCAAAGTACACAGCACCCAACAGTCGACTCATACAACGGCACTGCTATCCCTCAAGCATCAAGCACACACATGGTACTCCATACCGGCTCCACGGCGTCGGGTAAGTACGACTCGAGCGTGTCGATGGGCACGTCCACGAGCGACAGCTTGGTGCGCGTGCGCGTGGCGATGGTGCCCGCGTCGCCGTCCGTGCGCTCATCTTCCTTGCGCTCCTCGGTGGCGTCCGCAGGTGCATCTGCAGAGGGCGCGTCTCCTGGCGATGCGCCGTCCGCTCTGTCGGCGCTGCGCCGACTGCCGTCGCCGCGCATTTTCGTTCGCCCTTGGCGCGGTTTTTCCCCGCTTCAATTCGTGTTGCGCGCCAAAAAAGTTGAGACGACCTGAATACTGGACCCTTACTCCGAATAGAAGACTCCTGCATTGCGAGGTTTTTTGTTGTTTGGTCAGTGGAGGCATGAATGATGGTCGGTATCATTGAGGGGTTCTTTTTTGTGTGTACATAAACACCACACATTTCCGCGTGTGGCTGCCCCAAGCAGAGCAGCAGCAGCATGCGCTTGTTGGGTGCCGCGCGCACGGGCGTGACGGCGCGATTGCGCAGTAGCGTGCGCTCTGCGGTGGCGGTGCCATTGTGCGCGGCGCGTGCCGCTGGACGGGAGCTGCTGGCGACGAGAGCAAAGACACGTTCTGCGCGAGATGGTTCAAAGAGTGTGGGTGCTTGGACAAGAAGCCTCAGCACTCTTCTCATTTTCCAACTGAACCGAAAGCAGTCACTGCCAATGGAGATTGGGTCTCGCCGTCAACTGTATTCGGACGCGGCAGCAAACACGCCATTTGCGCTCAGCAAGAGGTATGATGCGTGCGTGCCATGTGGGTTCTAGTGCACGATGCAGAGTAGTTGATATACCTTGTGCACTGATTCCTCGACGTTTTCAGCTTTGCCGCTGGGTTTGCGGAGCAGCGCCCTCCGTTCGGATTCAACGGACTCGGAGAGCTCGTGTACATGCGCACGTACTCGCGAGTGAAAAGCGACGGCACGAAGGAGCGGTGGTTCGAAACAGTCGAGCGCGTCGTGAACGGGACGTTCAACATGCAGAAACGGTGGCTCACAAAGCTCGAGCTTGAGTGGGATGAGCAAGAAATGACCGAGATGGCGCAGGAAATGTACTTGCGCATCTTCCAGATGAAATTTGTGCCGCCAGGTCGAGGATTGTGGGCCATGGGGTCGGCGATCACCGAAGAGCGAGGTCTCTTTGCGGCGTTGAACAACTGCGCGTTTGTCTCAACCGAAGATCTCGGCCTACTGTCGTCACCCGCCGAGCCCTTTTGCTTCTTGATGGATGCCGCCATGCTCGGTGTTGGCGTTGGGTTCGATACAAAAGGCGCACGCCAGATTGTGGTCCGTGGATGCAGCACTGAAATAGGCGTCAATAGACCCACTGCGCCCTTCCAGATCCCAGATTCACGCGAAGGCTGGGTCGAGTCGGTGCGACTGCTTCTCAACGCCTACTTTCTCGGTCGAACGCGGCCGACATTTGATTATTCGCTCATTCGACCGGCCGGATCTCCGATTCGAGGGTTCGGCGGCGTCAGCTCTGGTCCGAAGTCGCTCATGGATCTCCACGATATCGTTGCGTCTGTCTTGGATGCTCAAACTGGGAAACCATTGCCGGCTCGCTATATCGTTGACCTCATGAACCACATTGGAGTTTGTGCTGTGTCTGGGAACGTTCGCCGTGCTGCTGAAATCGCATTCGGGGATTACAAGGATCCGGAATACGTGGAACTGAAGGATTACGAGAAGAACCCTGATCGTGCAGCATACGGCTGGACGTCGAACAACAGCATCTTCGCGGATCTCGGAATGGACTATGCCCCCATCACGAACCGCATCATTAAGAATGGCGAGCCCGGGTTTGCCTGGTTGGAGAACATGCGCAAATTCGGTCGCATGAACGGCCATGAAGATCACCGCGACCGAAATGCCGCGGGCGGGAACCCCTGCTTAGAGCAAACACTCGAGTCTTACGAGATGTGCTGTCTTGTCGAGACTTTCCCAGCTGCTCACGCCAGCGTGGACGATTATTTGGAAACACTTCGCTTTGCGTATCTGTATGCGAAGACCGTCACGCTCGGACCAACGCATTGGCCGCGCACGAATCGTGTGATGCTGCGGAATCGCCGGATCGGGTGCAGTATTTCGGGTGTCGCGCAATTCATCTCCCAGCATGGTCTTCATGAGCTCCAGCATTGGTGCGACCGCGGCTACGATGCGATCCAGGAGTACGATGAGCAGTTTTCGAACCAATTTGCAATCCCGCGCTCGATCAAGACGACGTCCGTGAAGCCGAGCGGAACGGTGTCGCTGCTCGCGGGGGCCACTCCCGGGATGCATTACCCCGAGAGCCGCTTCTACATTCGTCGCATGCGCCTTGATAAACAATCGGACCTCGTGTCTGCGTTGCAGAACGCTGGGTACGATATGGAGCCTGCCGTGGAAGCTCCAGATTCGACGCTTGTCGTGTCGATCCCCGTGGACGTGGGGCATGGAGTGCGCACCCTTGACGAAATGTCTGCGTGGGAGCAAATGGCGCTTGCGAGCTTTCTCCAGCGGTACTGGGCCGACAACCAAGTGAGTTGCACCGTCACGTTCGACCCGAAAACTGAAGGCCCTCACCTCGCGCATGCGCTCAATTACTTCCAGTATCAACTCAAGGGCATCAGTTTGCTACCAAAGCTCGAGCTGGGTGCGTACAAGCAAATGCCGTACGAAGCAATCGACGAAGCCACATATCGCGAGATGCAAGTGCGGTTAAAGCCCTTAATGTTTGAGTCGGTAAAGACCAAGGACACGATCATCCAAGTTCCAGACAAGTTCTGCGAAGCATGCCAAGCCGATCCATTGTCGTAGACTCGGTGAGACTGGACAGCTTAGATAACCTTGGTGGCGCAAGTATGGGAGATGCTTCGCTGCAGCGTTAGAGGAATTAGACAAGAGAAACTTTGCGGATAGTTGTCAATCGATTTAGTTTATACATCCTGGCTGTTTATAAAGAAAAGGTGACACCTTCGTTTCATGAAAACGAATGCAAGTTCATTCATTTACATCAATTCGCTGCAAATAATAATACACAAGAGCAGACAGAGAACAAAGAGCAGAAACAAGCGTTAGCCACTGACAAGAAGACAGCAAGCGAGCAGGAGACACTTACTAGGCAGGGCCACCGGCACCTTCTGGAACGGTCCAGTTGATGTACTCCTTTGGCATCTTGATCGAGCAGCACTTGCAGTGCACACAGTTCTGCGCGTTGATCACCAACTGCGGCACACCGTTGGCTTCGCTGCCATCGGTGTATTCGTACACCTTTGCGGGACAGAAACGCTGCTCTGGGCCAGCGTACACAGGGTACGATTCCTTCGACGGGACTTCAGCGTGTTCAACCTTGATGCGCAAGTGAGCTGGCTGGTCGTGGTTGTGGTTGGTTCCACTGCGTTGCAAGTTGGAAAGCAAATCGAACGTCAACTTGCCATCTGGCTTTGGGTAGTCGATTGGCGTGAAATCCTTGGCAGGACGAGTCTTCACCGAGTCAGGGACGGTGTTTGGAATGGTCCAAGGCTCCTTGCCCTTGAGCACGAACGCGTTCAAGCCAGCGTACAGAAGACCAGGGAGCATACCCCAGTGGAACGAGGCGTGGGCATTTCGCACACGTTTCAGTTCCTCCGCGATCCACGAGTTCTCAACCGCGCTTTCGTAGCTCGAAACATCCGCAGCAGGTTCTTCAGGGTTGATTTCGCCGGTGCTGGAAACTGGTTCCGCGCCCGTCGCAGTGAGAGCTTCGTATGCCGCTTCAGCCGCAAGCATACCAGACTTCATCGCAGTGTGGGTTCCCTTGATCTTCACGCTATTCAAGAAGCCAGCCGAGCAACCAATGAGGGCGCCGCCTGGGAAGGACAGCTTTGGAATCGCGTGGTAGCCACCTTCGTTCAAGCAACGAGCACCGTAGGAGACGCATTCACCGCCTTCCAACACCTTCTTGATCTCTGGGTGCGTCTTGAAACGCTGGAACTCCTCATATCTATTCGCATATAACGGAGAAACATCGTCAGCAATTCGTCAGGCAACAACTGCGACAAATGCAGCCAATAGTAAATTCAACTTACGGGTTCAGGTACGGGTTTTCGTAGTCCAACCCGACGACCATACCGATCTGCACAAGATCATCCTCCATGTGGTACAAGAACGATCCACCAAACGTCTTCTCCATTGGAGTCGTTTGCAACGGCCAACCGAGAGTGTGCTGCACATGACCAGGTCTGTGCTGCCCCTTTGGGACGCGCCACACTTCCTTAATGCCAAGACCGTACGTCTGTGGCTGCACGCCTTCATGCAAGTTGAACTTCTTCATGATTTCCTCACTGCAGGATCCTCTGCATCCTTCGCCAAAGAGGGTCTACAGCAAAAAATAAATTATTCAGCTACAATCCTTCTGCTGCAATGCATTCCTCAAACAAAAGCCACTCACCACACGGCCACGCAACTCCATACCACGCGCAAAAGTGCTCTTTGGCTTGCCGTCCTTTCCGATACCGACATCACGGGTGGCAATACCACGCACGGCACCATCCTCGCCGTACAAGACTTCCGAGGCGGAAAAACCAGCGTAGATCTCCACGCCAGCTTCTTCGGCCTGACCACCGAGCCAGCGCACCAGTTGACTCAGGCTGATAATATAGTTGCCGTGGTTGTGCTGCATGCAACACGTACAAGGTTTAGCAACGCATAGTTCAACTACTCGAAACACGCCAAAATGCAGTGTTTGATCTCCTACCTGCTCTGGCGGCAGCAAGAAGTTGGGCAACTTGATCGATTTATCCTTCGACAAGAACATAAACGCGTCGTCCGTGACGGGCGTGTGGATCGGGGCCTCGAGTTCCTTCCAGTTCGGCAGCAACTCGTCCAACGCGCGGGGCTCAAACACATTTCCCGACACAATGTGGGAGCCGACTTCCGCGCCCTTTTCCACGACACACACTGACAGATCCGTGCCTCTCTCCGCCGACAGCTGCTTCAAGCGGATCGCGGCCGCCAGGCTCGCCGGACCAGCACCCACCTACCACACGCATACACCCACATCCACACCCACAGTAAGCAAGACGTCGACACCAGCATCGTGTTGGTCGCACTTACCAGGAGCACGTCGTAGTCCATGCCTTCGCGCGGCTCGTTGAGCATCTCGAGCTCTTCGGGGGTGAGCGCCGCCGTCGAGAGCCACCGCGGCGCTTGAGCCATCGGCGTCTTTCGGGTCGCGAGGGACGCCGCGCGGCGCAGCGAGGGCAAGGGGCGCCACATAACTTTGGTCTACGGCGGGACGAGCAAAAGGGAAATTGCGGGATCCAGCGTACGTGCGGGATTCCGTCGGTGCTGCTGGTGGTTTCTGCTTGTGCTACTTCACGTTGGTACTTCACGTCCGGCAGCGGCTCGTTTTTGGCGTTGAAGAGGCGAGCGAGCGATGTGGCCCACGTGACAGCGTCGCTGGGGTTTGGTTGCGTAAAAACACGTAATTACGAACTTCAACGTGGGTTGCTTTTTACGACGAGGCATAGACACGTCGCCTGCGTCGACACGCGAAACGCAAGGAATGGTATACATGATAGCATGGTATAGATGATGATGCAGACGCGATTGCTTTTGATAGAGAGGAGAGTTGAAAATAAGCGCGCATGGAAGAAACGGTATGCCAAAGATGATATATTCGAATGGAAGCGTAAAAAGAGCTGGCGCTTTTATCTTCATAATGAGATCGTTGCAATGACGCTGACCATATTATCACACACGCTGACAGGAAAGGCAACTTGCATGGAACTGCGAGGCTGCTTGATGTGGTCAGTTCAGCCACCGACAATGGAGGGACTGGAAGCTGGCGTACCAGCACAACGTGAGGCAGTGCGACAGTTAAAGTAGCGCGACAAAGACATGCTTGAAAAGCTCCTCCGCAGAACCCAACGAGAATGCGCACATGGTTCTCGTGAAACCCGAGGGGGCCATGAGAAGATTTCCTTTCCTTTCGACCCTTTATGCAGACTGCACACTTACCCACCATGCATGGCAATGCGGCGTGCACGCATATGTGACGCCGACAAAGGCTATCGGTAGGTTCTATGGTGCTGCTGCATGCTCGCGAGCTGCACTGGCGAGTGATTTGATTGCCGCCATAGCTGCGAAAGGGGCGATTCGGGAAGCCGCCCATGCACAGTTAGTAGTTATCTTCAGAAGTTGACTCGTGCCATGCAGAAAAGAACGTTACCACTCGCCCCAGACCAATCGTTGAGTCCGCAGCCCAAGTGACGCAAGCACGCACTCGAACACTCCAAGCACCAATGGCGCTTTTATGCACAAAATGCATCAAGCCGAAAATATTGTGGCCCACTTTATTCAAACCTGTAATGGGCTATACCTAGCCATTACATGAGAATGGGTGTGTGCCCTCGTCTAGTGTGGGGCACATCATCCTCAGCGTGCATTGCGGCAACAAATAACAAAAGGATTACGGTACGACGGATCCCACATGCACGTATGAC
>JAADVP010000328.1:0-25391 GCA_023335675.1 Globisporangium solare | reverse complement strand
CAGTGTTCATGAGTGACACATATTAATGTGTCACCGACTGTACGTAGTGGGTGGGTTTAGAAGAGGTGGTAAAACCCGTGTGGGTGAAAACCCACACTCTCCTGACCCGGGAACCCATGTGATGGGGGAGCCCCATTACAGTCACTCTAACAACCCCCTTTTTTATTTTTGAATTTTTTGTGTATTTTTTTACTTTTAATTTATCCTGGTGTATATTTTTTATATTCCCTTTTATTTATCTATAAAATGATATAGAATTGACAGTTGCACCGCAGCACCTTAAGTGTCACTGTACCTGGTTTGTTGTTTCTCCCTCTGCTCAGCACCACCATACTTCTGCTGCTGCTGTTTGGTGTCGCATTATAATCCGCGATCTTGGAACTGTGCAATGTCTCTTTCGATAGGACGCTCGGATTGCGCTGTTTACAATGCGTCCAGTACGGTGTCCGAGACATTTGTGCTACTGTTAGGTAAACTCCGCGGATCGCCCGGCCCAATATAGTTTAGATGGCTACAGCCGGGTGGGTGGTATCTAAAAGATCTCAACACGTATCCAATGGAATGCTCGAGGAATGCATTGAATCGACATTAGTCCGTTGCTGAGCGAGACACGCTTGGATCCACTCAAAGAGACGGATGGGCGTGGCCTTGATTCGTTCGCGGAGCTTCTTTACCTGAAACCTGTCCCCGCGTCTGGCTGACTGTTTAGTCTTGGCTTCATCAGTGGTGTTGCCTATTTTTTCGCAGGGTATTGTCACCGAACGTGCGTCGGTTGTTGACTTGTCGGGATGAAGGTATCGCACAAGACCAATGCAGACAGCCCTGGCTACATCAGTTGGGACACTGCAGATTACGCTCCCGCAGTCCAACCGCACAGAGCGTTAATTTTTGGTGCCAAAGGAGGGCATGCACACTTTGATTAAGCAACAACAGCCGAGCTCGCAAATGGCGCGCATGGCGTCGAGTGGAAATGGTGCAATTCAATTTTTTTATTAGAAGCACGACCTGACGATGTCTACACACCCCTTGGTGGCACTGAGAAGAAAGGGAGCGTGCATGCCATACAAAGTCACGTGTGTTTGCATCTCATCCCCAGACCTTTTTATTCAGGGATGCACATTAGTGGACGCCGTGTGTGAGAGCAAGCTATCATGCAGCAGGAGATCCCATTACGAAGCGCGAGTTCAGCCTATGCGGAACCGCATTCCAGGGCTAGTGACAGAACTCTTTTGTATCGAGAATGGTGTAAATCTCACATTTAGGAAAGCAATTCCATGAACGATATTGACCAGATACAGTAATACGTACAGTATGGTGTCGAATAACAGCAGAAAGCAAGGCATTGTAATAATTCTGCAAATCACAAAGTCTCAATGGCTTCCACCTCCCTCCCCCAAGAATCTTGCACATCGCAAACCGATTATGGCATCTGTCAACAAATTCGGCCAATAATTACAGTGTTTACAATGGCAGGAAATGGACTGGGAATGATTGCACAGTTTCTTGCGAAATTATTAGGCTGTCCAGCCATGCGTCGATGGCAGACGCTCATAATATGCTGCTGGCAAATTGTTTACAGAATTGCCTCCATGTGGTTTGAGTTGGCCAGAGTATACTGTGTGTAATAACGCGCTTGACGCGTAAAGGAGCAAGTGAGCCCAACAAAAACAAGCGCCCGTACCGTAACAGCAACGGGTGCGACGCTGTCGTTCGATTGCCCAGATGGCGACTCTGACACGAGTGCGCAGACAGGCCGGCTTCTCACCATTGTATTGTTTATGGTTTGTTCTGCTTGAGGCTGGGCGGCAAGCTCCAAGGAGGATGGATGCCAGAGTGCATGTCTGTGCTCCAAACTCTCTTTTTCTTTCCGCCACCTTCAAATTGCGGATTTGCGAAAGATCCTTCCTTCTTCTTCGCCAATGCGCGTACATATGTACCGTTGTCTCACGTTTCGACAGCCAAATTTTGTGGCCGCGTCGGGCTCCCTCCAGAGCAAACTGAAGAACAGTGTGCACATGCGTTTGGAATGTTCTCTCGATCCGGTCTGTCGCGTGTTTCAAGTTCCAGGAGAATCCACGGAAGACATGGCTGCTGCGCTTTTCCTGCGCCCGACTCGACTTGCAAGGACATCGGACGTCATGTTTTACGCCGCCAACGAAGTGCCAGCTCTCCACGAGTTGAAGGGGATAACCTTGCGTAAAGACACACGCCGAGTTGCGCTGCCTCTTTGGAATTCGTGGGCTGTCGGGCAGCCCGAAGTGCGCGCTCACGTGATTGCTATGTGATGGAAATTGGGAACGATTTGCCACTTGTTGTTAACAGAAATGCGAATTCTTGTGGAAAATACAGATGCCATCAAACGTACCGTCAGAGCCATATATAACAGAACACCAAATATTATGGTTGGGCAACGACATACAGAAGAGCACTTTTCGCTGGACGAATCCTTTGCTGTCGACACTGCTGTCCACTAAACTTCAATATAATTCATACTTGCACCATACGCGTACGATACAAGAGATTTTGACAACTTCATGGCAAAAAGAACGTGCTCAAATCGACTATCGACAAAGTTTACCTACTTCGAGTCGCATCAATATGCACAACGAGGATGCATCAGCGAGAACCTGTTTTGAGCTTCGGTGCCTATAAACGCTATCGTTTTTCGCCACTGTGAAGAGAATGTTGAGGCATTGCCAGTCAAAATAGCGAACTTTGAAACAGTAAGCCTTTTCGACGCTAACAAGAGTTTAAATTGGCCATAGTGGCACACAGATCGACGCGTTCCATTACACTAACCAGAGTGACGTGATAAGAATACGATGTTCTCCATCTATGTGCTTCATTATGCGACGAGTTATATCGTATTAAAAACCGATTAAGGCAGCGAAATGCACAGTTTTTCTACCTCTTTTAATACTCGGAAGTACAGAACACTTCGTAAAAAGTAGAATTTGCCATTTATAAGTGATTCGTCCGCAAACACCACAGTGTTTGAGTTTTCTTTGGATTGCGCACCACGCTTGATCACGAAGGCTGTGTTTCGAACGCGTAGACTTTATTGTAGTGTAGATTTTGCTCTTTTGCCATCACAACCTCATTTGAACTTGTCCGATGTCAACATGAATTTCCTGTGAAACAAACGCTCTTGTACAGCGCATCTACTGTACTGTGCCGCGAGACAACTGCTTTGATGTCTTGCATGTTGTTGTTGCTGTGGGGTTTGCGCAGACGTGCCCATGTCGCCCCCGCCACCACCTGGTTCTATCGGACCAGGGGCGGGCATCACAGACACTCGCTCGTCATGCTGAAACGCGGCCAAGTGCCGCAATCTGTCGCTTGCACGCCTCTACTCGTCTCTGTACAGCGGTTATTCCAAGGCGATTTGATTTTACGACGGACGGCAGGGAAGCGCATCAAGTAGATACCTAGGAACCAATTTTGACTGGAACAAAGTATGGAGATTGGAGAATTTGAGCTCACTATGCGGCCAACTGTCTCGCCCATATGAACGACACAGACGGGAGCCACGCATCCAAATAAACGCCTTGGGTACTCACAGATGGGGAGACCCACCGAGGCTATTCTGTCTCTCTTGTACTGGAATGTAGTATACGCGCCTTGGCTCGGTTTTGTCCCGCGGGCGAAGCCGCGACAAGATTCATGTCTGTTTGCTGACGTCTGAGTTTGCCTCCCGTGCTCGCGTGAAAATCGCCTTCATGTGTAATATTAACCAAGTCAGGGCTGTTTCCAGGTGTTTCTTTGTTTCAGCGTTTTCCTTCCGGATGGTCAAAAACGCCAACGAAGGATCCATCCTCAATCGACAAGGGACGTGGCTTGGGGGCGTGACTGCTCCGGGGGCGGACGGACTGCACAGCGCGGGACTTGTCACTCGCTCTCTCACAACTCAACTTGCCAGCATCTTGCCATCCCGACACTTCATTTCCCCTCTGAAGTCCGCAGGATCAGCGCTCACGCACCGTCCGCCATATACACCATGTACCAATTCAAAGTTGCGGCGCCTGAGTCCCCTGTCGAGGTGGAACACCACGAAGCTTCGTACGAAAACGACGAGCAAACCCGCGAGCGAACGTTTGTGTGCCCTGAGGAGGATTGCGGCCGCCGGTTCCACCGTAAGTTCACGCTCCGCGAACACCTCAAGACCCACACGGGCGAGAAGCCGTACCAGTGCGCTATCCCGACGTGCGGCAAGCGCTTCAGCACGTCTGGCAACCTGGCGCGCCACCGTCGTCTGCACACGCTGAAGAAGCTCGAGTGCCCGATCCCGACGTGCACGCGCATCTTCACCAAGCAAGAGAAGCTCACGCGCCACCTCAAGGTGCACATGGGTAGCGCTGCGTATGCGTGCCCGCTGGAGGCGTGCGCCAAGACGTTCAGCACGTCGGGCAACCTCTCGCGCCACATGCGCACCCAGCACCGTGTCGAGCGAAAGGAATTCCGAGCCAACGCGATGGCACAAGCGGAAAAGAAGAACGTCTGCCACGCTGCGTCGAGCCCCGTCGAAGTCTACGAGCACCAGCACTTTCACACTGGTTACCCAGGCGGGAATATGTGGATTCCTGGGTCCACGTTTACAACGAGCGCATCTGATCGCGTTATTGACCACGACATGATGGACGTGCTCCACTGCCTTTTCCCTGAAGACGAGCCGCACGCGACCGGGTTTGTGGATGCACTCGAGCAAGTTCAATACAACCACCAGATGCCGTACAGCGCGGCTCCGTTTGCGTCGTCGCACTTCGCACCGCAGGTGCCATTTGAGGAGCCCTTTGTTGTCATGCACTTTTAAAGGCAGGCACCGTTCATAGTGTTAGGATTTGGGTACGTAGCAGTAGAGCCATTGCACCATACCCGCGTGTACAATATGTTATAAAAGCAATACGTCTTATTCAACGGAAATGTCGATCATCCACTTGTTTTCCTTCGTGAAGCGTGTCTATCGTGGGATACAGTACCCCCCACCAAACGTCCCGCGACGAAGCTCAATGCATCGAAATGCGTTCAGCCACGCATGAATTGGCCAAAAGTGCGTGAGCATTTTGCTTTTTGCGAATGCGAATCATGCTGTGACTCTGGACCGGTAACCAGCATTTCAAAACTTCAAGGATCTCGCGGCTGTGGGCTTCTGTCGCTTTTGGTGGACCACCTCAAAGCGCCCGAATAGGATACTACACGAGACATGCTCTGCTGCTGGCTTATGTTCTTAGACCGCGAGAGCATTAGCAAGCCGAGCATCCCACGCACGGAACAAACGCTATGAGTTTCCCAGCTGCAGCAGACAGACGAGACATGCATCAGTCGTCTGTGCTGCACCCTAAACTACGTCGCGCGATTCCTGATGAGGCTCAGTTGACAACAGCTGCCATGCACCCAAATTTCGCCTTCGGATACTGCCATTTGAAGGCAGGAGCTCTGCAAGATTCAAGTCAGGCAGATTGAGAAAAATTTCTAGCGCTCAACAGCAGGAGCAGGAGCAATTTTTTTTCAAAGTCTTTAAAAGCGGCCTTGCACGTTGAGCAGCTACTTGCAAACCGGAATACAGTGGTGGAGGATCCGCTTTGGTGATCCGCGGCGCTGCATAGAGATGCATCGTACATGACCGGCTGGCTCTGTTGCCCACTGGGAGCGGAGCATTTTGATCCGCTGTTGCGCGAAAGTTTCCGACACGAACGTGAAGGAGGAAGTGGATATGTACCTATCCAGCAGACATTGAGGAACCCAGTGGGAAATGGTGTAAGTATCTGAACTTGGGCTCCGCAGCCAGATCGTTGATGTTGAAGCGACTATCGGAAAGGTACAATGCTCAACCATTCATTTTTAAAGCAAAATTTGGTTGGAAAAATCGACGCTTTGATTAAACTCACTCAACGAATCGAGCGGCGCCCACTACGAATGAATGGATGGACCAGGTCGGATATGGTGCGAATTCGTAATTTTGGGTTCCGGCATTTCTGCGCAGTCTTCGGGGAACGAGTAAGGAAAAAGCGCCCGACTCGATTCGATTATTCGAATCAGCCCAAGCTGACCTCGATGAACGAACGGCAGCGAGCGGCGCAGCGGGCTGACTCACCGTTTAGCGTAGCTATCCGGTCTACTGAGTGGATTTTGTCGGATGTACGGTACTCGGCGTCATTTTCGCGCGTGACGGCCCGCCCACAAACGTCCTAGAGATGCAGTTGTGTGTGAGAAAAGACCTCGCTGCAGTAAGACCGCGTACGGTACGTGAGCTCTCAGTTCGAAAGCAATGCGAGCCCGCTGCTCTTGGACACATAGTTGCACTTGACCAGTGACGTAGTACTCGACGCGACTCCGGCTCCAAGCTTGTCCTGGTTGTTCCAGGTTGTACGCACATCAAAGTAAGTGGTACCGGCCGAGTAAGTGGACGAAAAGTTTATGAATACCTGCACCAGTACTGTAGTGAGAGAAAAGAACATTGTCCTCGAGTCGACACGAAAGCACTTGGATTTGTCCATTAGCGATTGCCTCGCTGCTTGGATGCAACTGCGGCGTTTTCACGCCGCTAGCTTCGGGCAGACCCTATGCATGACTCACGCTGCGTCGAACGCAGATGCGCGACACGAAAAATTCGATTGCTTGGGGAGACAGCTGCACGACAGCTTTCATGAATGATTCTCACAGGAGTCTCCTGTCGTATATAGAAAAAGCACACGTTGAGCGAATCGACCATCTTGCCCCAGGACTCTGTAGCCTGCATTTCCACAAACTGTTGCTCAAAGTCCTGCGACAGCGATTTGCAGTGACTCGAAACACGCTAAAATGCGTCCGACCTAAATGGATTTTATCCCCAGATGCGCTCCGAGCCACAAACGGGGAAACGTGCGGTTTTCACCATTCAGCCCGAATGTATGTATAACTGCGAAAAATGGGGGCAGATCCATTATAAAAACGATCCATGTCTGGTGTCTCTGGGGCGCATAACACCACCACCTGGAAGAAGCGGGGTTCGAGCCATCTGGTGGGGAAAGCAGAAACGCCGTAGCACTGCCAGGAGCCGCCGTCGTGTTTCGCTTGCCCAAGGAAATTAAACCCGCTCTCCATGATACAAATCGCGCGTGCAAAGAACTTTTGGATCGGATCCCCTCGAACCAGCTGGTTTCCGAGAAGACCACCTTGGCCAATGTAGCGCGGATCATTTACCTTTACGATATGATATTGTACAGTAATATGTGAACATATTTTATGCGTTCAGATAGTGATGAAACCAAATATTTACCTCCTATTTATAATATAGTTGGAGGAACGGGCATCTGAGCTATTCAGAAGGAAGCTTCACGCGATCGATCGGGGAGCGTTCCTGCGGTCAAGTTTGACAGCAGCCCTCATGACGAGCTCCTCCTCCGCCTTTGTCTCATGACGTCCGGAGGTGAGCGAGCGCTCAAAGCGGCTGAGTTGACCATTGGGCCAGGATTTTCGGCCCCGATGACCCACCGGCTCGACAAGGTCAAAAGATGTGGCTTCATCTCTCGAGTTCGGTTTGCCTGCCGCATAAAACATCACTCAGTGCACTGACTTGTTGTCAGGCGGACCGTCCCGAGAGCATGGGTTGACTGTTGTTGTCCATTTCTCAATTGCACTTGGATCGACAACAGCGATCTATCTCATAGACTAAGATACGCTTCAACCACTGCAAGCGTCAAGCTTTCCCCACAAACGAATAATGTGCGATTCTCCAGTTCAATACACCATCAAGAGCGAGGATGCCTCGACCCCGAGAGCACGAGCCTTCCTGTGCCCGGAGCCAGATTGCAACCAGCGATTCCACCGCAAGTTCACGCTCCGCGAACACCTCAAGACCCACACGGGCGAGAAGCCGTACCAGTGTGCGATACCAACGTGCGCCAAGCGCTTCAGCACGTCTGGCAACCTGGCGCGCCACCGTCGTCTGCATGCGATGAAGAACCTCCCGTGCCCACACCCAGACTGCACTCGCATTTTCACCAAACAACACAAACTCGAGCGTCACGTCAAAATCCACATGGGAAGCTCAGCGTACGGATGCACGGTCGCGGGCTGCACCAAGTCGTTCAGCACCTCGGGCAACCTCTCGCGTCACATGCGCACTCAGCACCACGTGCAATCGAGCATGAAGATTTTCGAGCCAATCAGTCCCAGCCCAGCGTATCAGCAATTCGAATATCATCAGCACATGAATGTTCAGATGCCGTCGCCCTGGACAACCGAAGCCGCAGCGCTCCCACTCTTCGAGTCCGCTGACCAAGTCACAGATCAAGATATCGTTGAGCTGCTCCACTGCCTATTTGCTGAAGAAGACACCGAGAACCGGTTCAACAAGCCTCAGTTTGTGCTTAACCCACAGCAGCACAATTGTGACACTGCCGCGTCGCAAATTCCGCTTCAGCCCCAGTTTACTATGCTCGACTGAGCGTAGTAGTAGAGCAAACCTTCGATAGACAGGCCAGTGAATAATCAAATAATTTATGTATGAACTACCAAATAGAAAAATGCCACAGAGGTGCATGTTCATTGTCAGCAGAAACTGTTTCGCTCCTGTTTATTTGTGCAGACTGGGCTTCGCAAAGTAATCCCCTTTCAGTATAGTTCGCGTCGCTCTTTAATGCGTTAATCTCGCTGATCGAATCATCTCACAGCCGCGTCCAGGTCAACATGCAGCAGCTACCGGCCTAGCTCGCTCCGTCCTATCCACTGGGCTTCGATCGAAACAATCTGTCAACCTGATGGAATGAACCCTTGCACGGCATTTCTTAGTGGGGTAGCTATTTCGCACACGCTTCGCTTTTGATATTGAGCGTAACGCGACGAGATTGGCAGTCGGCTGTAGCATTAATTGGTTGGAGCTTCCGCCCGAGGTCAGCGTAGAGGTTTCTTGTAATTTCGCAAGCGCGCAAATTGCGGGATCCTAACTAGTTCACAAAATAGTCGGTAGCACTGGGCGCATAGCACAGGACTCTGTCAACGATTCTATTTGCGTTTATAATCTGCTGCATGATCAAACTGAGGTACAAGAGAAGAAGCTGTCGTTGCGGTGGGGCGCTCGTTACGAGGTCTCACCAAAAGAAGAGCGAGACCAGCACAGCAGTCACCTCGATTGACACCGATCCGATCGCTAGACTGGCGTGTGTCTTCGGGACTTGCGCTTGCGCACACGTTGTCATTGCGGTGGGGAAACCTGCAATCTCGTTCAAGAAAAGCTTGAGGTCGACCATATCTTTGACTCGTGCTTGTGTGTTAGCTGCCCTACTTGCCGTGAGGTCGCCGCCACAACGACGATAAAGGAAGTCGAGATCGGCAACGCAGTCATCTCAAATGGACTTCAGCACACTGGCGTGTGCTTCTGGCGCGCATGAGCTCTCCCTTGCGTGCTCACGCTGCTCTTGTTCGCATCTACTTGCGTCTTTGCAACATGGCAGATACGGTCATTGGGACAAGTGGTTGCATGGTTCTGGAGGATAACGTGCGTGCGTTTGTCCCAGACTAGTTTTCCACGTGATGCGGTGCAGCCGTGCGCTTTGCAGAGCAGGAGCATTTTGAGACCCTTTTTCTTCGCTTTAGTCGACGGTAAATGGGCATGCATGTACACACACACACGCATGCACAGCCGCTTCCTTTTGGCGCGAAAGTCGGATCTATCGAGTGGATTTTTTTTCCTGCGATCACCCTCAATACCGCCGCTATCTCGCAGCGAGGTGCGTCTTTCGACGAGTGCGACGTGACGATCGCGAGATACAGTACACGCGACTTAAGGATCGGTCGTGTGTGTGTTGTTGAATGCTTATGGATACATCCAGCGTACTTGTCCACTTGGCGAAAGCTTTGGCTCGTCATTGTTCTGGCAAGAGAGATCGGCCGATTGGATGCCTGCCAGCTGTCAACCGGATCGGAGCTTTTCATGGTCCCTCGCTGCGCGAAACTCAGATGGTCTCTCGCGGTGGTCTCCGTTCCACAAATTTGCCAATCGTAGCTGCACGAAGCAGGGACATCGTAGCAAACAGCTGGTTTACAGGAAGGAGACTGGAGCTCCTCGAAATATCTCGCACCCCTGTTCCGTGGCAGACGAAATAACAATACCGGCCCAACCCCCTTTTTCTCATCTCATCGGTTCACGCGATCGACCTGGGCTTCCGAACACATGCCGTTCGAAGCGAACGGATGCGACTTGAGTTCATGTGGCGCGATTTTTGACTTGAGCTTAGTATGCGCGTCACGCACGTCTGGAGTGGACCACATCTGATGGGAACCGATTCGCCAACACGCCGAACCAGTTCGACGTTGCTGCTTTCCAGGTGGCGAAAGGGATAGAAATTGGGCACCCCTAGATCGGGTCGGGTCGGGTTCCCGCTCACAGAGTGGGACGTCGTTGTCAAGCCAGAGCGATATATTCGAATGTCTCTCGAGTTCGTTGGATTGGAAAATCCTGGTGCGGGTGTTCGTGTCTCTGGAGGAGGATACGACGATCGCAATGAATAGAGAAATGGATGGATCTGTGGATCGAATGGATGTAGCCAGGCATCCGGGACACGATGTCCGCAGTGGTGACGTGAAACGTCACAGGGCAGACCAACCTCCTCGATTAGCGTGGCATCCTGCATGTGTCTACGGAGACAGATACCGCAGCTCTGGCTTGTTTTGGCCAATCCACGACCACGACGGACGTCCGCGAAAGCAACTACCATTTCCAAAACTACCTTGATCAAGCAAGGTCCACATCCTTCAACTGACACGAGCAGTACTTTATCATTATCTCCTGAACACCCTTAAAGCTACAGACGATGATGTCGACATCCGAATCCCAGGCCACCAGTCCGTTTGCCTACGACGAACAAGAGCGAAAAGTCGAAAAGGAATATCCCCTGCCGCGCGAGCGAACGTTCCTGTGCCCTGAGCCCGAATGCAACCAGCGATTCCACCGAAAGTTCACGCTTCGCGAGCATCTCAAGACTCATACAGGCGAAAGGCCGTACGAGTGCCCGATCCCAACTTGCGGCAAGCGCTTCAGTACGTCTGGCAATCTCGCGCGCCACCGTCGTCTCCATGCAATGAAGAACCTCGCTTGTCCGGATCCCGATTGCACTCGTGTTTTCACGAAGCAAATTAAGCTCGAGCGCCACATCCGCGTGCACATGGGCAGCGCGGCGTACGCATGCACCGTATCGGGCTGCGCTAAGACGTTCAGCACTTCAGGAAACCTGACTCGGCACGTGCGAACCCAACACCGTGTTCAGAAAATGCCGACGAATGTAGTAACACTGCCATCGTTAAAAGAGCGTCAAGATTTGGTTGGCGTCAGCCCGCTTGCTGCGTACTACCACCACCATCGTCAAAGCCAATCACCGCATGCCGGAACCTGGGTGGCTCCACCAACTATCCCGACTGTCCCGGCTGTCAACGCGGAGGGCGTGCACGACCACGACCTTATCGATTTGCTCCAGTGTTTGTTCGTGGAGGAGGCCTCTCAGCCTGGTGCCTTGGCTGCTGAGCCAATGCATCGACGCCAAGAGCAGCAGTTGCAGCAGTACCAGTTGAGCCGTCCAGAATCGCCACGACACAGCCAGCATCGCGAATTTGAGCAGCAGCGTCCGCACAACTTCACCATGTATTTCTGAGCACGCGCATGAACACTTTTGTGAAGGTCCAGTGCAGCCAGTCCCTCCTGCACGATCACTTAAAAACGAAAAGTGATTTCTGCTTCAAGGAATGCAGCCGAGGGACCAACGAAAGTGTCACTTTGAGACACAAACGTGGCTCGATTTTCATTCGCACACAACACACGAATCGCGGCATTTCAGGGTGGCATGGGGAACAAAATCTTGACGCAATTCGAGCCACAAGCACAATGGAAGACAAAGATACTCGACTCATATTAGGATCCTGAGCGGATGAAGCTCAGCACCCCCAGTTTATTTGCTTTTACTCCAGTATTTCCAGCCAATCGATTTGCATATTACGCTTTTATAGCCAATAAAACGAAGATCTTCTTTCTCTGTATGAAAAAAATCACGCAGCATGTAGGAATTTGAGCGCCAGAGAGTCATTCATTGCCATCAACAGCAGGCGGATTCACATCGAGCCACAACAAAGTTTGCGTGACAGAGAGCAAGAAAATGTGTGTCCTTGAACAATGTACAGGTCGCCAGATTGTAGGCCATTGCATGCACCTGGATACTACGTAGTATGTATTGTACTTCACCTTATAACACCAGCACATATTGGCGCGCTCCTACGTGGATGTGCATGGTGACAGCGGCGTGAAACACAAATAGCGCCTTGTCCGAGCTGTTCTGCAGCCTGCCAAGGCGTGAATTCTGCTTTGTTCTCTACCATACGGTTGTGACGTCACAACTGGGACCAGGATTTTCCAGTGAGTCCAGTTCGGACTTCTATTTTGTCATCATCTTCAAAATCAGCTGGAAAAGTTGAAGCGGTAAATAGAAGCTCCCTCTCTTTGCTCTTTTTGGCTGTTCTGAACGATGCCGGACTCGCGCTCTTCTGCTCTGTCAGGACACGGCGGCCATTCTCTGTCAGTACGTGACATCAGCATGTGCGCGTCTACCGAAGACTTCCGTCAAAGCCTGACGGATAGATGCTACTGGTACTTAGTTTTGCGGTTGATCACATACAGTAATGCGGACTGTCACTGCGTTCGAACACCAAAAAATACTACGCCGGACTAGTATTGTTCTGCTGCTTCAACTTCGATGGAGCTTTCCTGGTCTCTATGCCACTCAGTCGAATTCGCGCTGAGAAATAAAACAGGGCGTAAAACTTTTACACGAGGAAGGCATGGAGGGCGCGAAAAGCGAGAGGAAATCTTTTTAGACGTCCTTTCTGTCGCGGAATCCAAACTTTTTTCTTTGGCCTCATGTCAGACTTGCGCAACTACAAAGATGCTACTGTGGCAAGTGTTTGTTTATTTGCCTGACCGAGGTCTCCAATATTTCAAATATTGACCAGGTTGTGCTCAAACTTTACGTCTGCCATGCAGCCAAGCTGCGGAGACCGCCAGAAAAGAAAAAGGCATTGCTTTCGCTCGCTCTCTCCGTCATTCCCGATCGAGAATGATACCCGAGCTGCCGACGAGATCCTGTCGCTGGCATCGCGAATTCCAGATGAGAACTGCACGCTATGAAAATGATCCCACACTGTAGTTACCGTACAACTTGAATGGAAAGAGAAGAGAACTGTGACACCGATCAAAATAACGTTCTTGCACGAAGATGGTATCTTTTTGCTTGGCCTCCTTCCCCACTCTACAGTACCAGGTATAGAACGAGTACTGCACTTGCTGAGAAAGCGACTCGAGCGGATCGATCAGTCAGTCTGTAGCACCGAGTATGGTGTGCCCTTCCTAAAAAAAAAGACCGCCACCTTTCTCATAGCCCAGGTATCTTTGCCTCTCCCTATATCAAGATTCCGAGAGAAAAAAACGCCTGCGCTGAAAGCGTACTGTGCATTGATGCGTCTTGCTAGATAGAGTACCACCGTATTCTGCTCAAACAAATGAGAAACAAGTTTTCCGGCAGATGGGAGACAGCTTTCCCCCGCGCTGGCGAGAATTTTGTGTTCGACGCGAGGAAAAAAATGTAGTCGAGCGTTCGTGTCCTTGGACCTGGCGCAATGGCGATGGCAAGCACTATCCACAGCTTGCCCCAGAAGACCAATAACCCCAGACGATGGATCTCGAACATGCCATGAGATTGGCAATTGCATGCGGTAGTCCACGATGCAAAAAAAAGAAACCGAGAGATTCAAAAGGAGCTAAACATGGTTTGGCATCCTTTCAGGATCGAGTGTGGCGGTAAATACAGTCTAATCTCACTTTTTAGCCATAGTGATACCGAGCGGAAACGGAAGGGTATTAAAACTTCTACAACACTTGCCATCATCCACTCTGCTACGATTTTATCCTACTATCTGAGACGCTGCCACATTGTATTTTATAATTTGGCTCTGGTTATGGAAAGGTAGTGGTGGCTAAAAACTGAGGATAGACTGTATCAAGAAACCCACAGTGGCGACCTAGCGAATTTTGTATCATTGACTTCCGCCGATCGAAAGAAGGAAAAAGAGTCACGGCATTAGACTCTGTGATTTGTATTCAGCGCGTGCACTGCTGTATTATCGAGACTAAACATGGTATGAGTGTGACTCCGTTCAGAAACGGAGACAGGCTAGAGCCTGGCCGAGAAAACTCAGAAAACACCGCCCGTAAATTATGGGTTGGAAACGAGTTGCGGTGTCCCGCTCGCGTTGATATGGTCGGTCGCCGCGTACACCCTCTGCCGATGCATCAGGCCAGTAAGAGATGGTGAAACGCGGCTTTTCTTGGCTGTCGTCTCCCCCAAAGCGGTCGTGCCGCATTTCGTTTGGGAGGTGGCTGTCTGTTAACTAATCCAAGATGTCTGGTGAACTTGCGAGCGTCAAGCACCATTATACATGAGCTGGCGGGTCACTTGGACGCTCTGTTGCAATCACGTGAGCGCTCTGTTACACCTGCGGCCATCATGCGAGCGCCTCGACTGGATACGTTGAAGAGGTTGAAGCAACGCGGCACACGCATATTCTGTGTACATGCGCTTCTCATCGTATGACCAGGCGCTGCCATTCAGTAAGACTGAGGCGGTCGAGAACGCAGCCACTGATTTGAACTCTTGTACCTCGGCTTAAAAAAAAACAGTTTTTATTTACTATTTCAAAGAGGAGGTCGTCGCCTTCACGATGCACAAGACGCAGCATTCGAGGAACACTGTGGTAGTGGGCACCGTCATCTCAGGTCATCATCAACTAATCTCTAGGTTTGGTCTCTTTCCACCGAATTTCCCAAGAGCGCACAGTGCTTTCTAGATGGACCCATGCGAAAGAGCAAGGAAAGCGAGGCTACAGCGCAAGCAGGCTTTTTTGGTCATCACGTTCTTTTCCGCCGTGCGACAGAGCACTGCAGCTCTTGGTGCAGGGATGGATATCTCCGTGGCAAAAGTAAAATTTCGCCGCGGCTAATGGCAAAACCATCCTGGCGAGAATGGTTTTTACATTTCATACTTTACAAGACCATATAATTTCAATGAGTTGGGAACTGTACTGCTTAGCAAATCAAAATATTCAACACGCACAGTGACGAATGTGCACAAGGAGCAAAAACAAGTTGAACAATTGAGCAAGCTGGCCGTGGTATGTGCTAAAATAACTGCACACATGCCAGTTTTCACAACAGGATATACCGCCGGAAGATCCTGCACGTCAACGATGTGAGGCTAGTAAAGTAGGAAGAAGTGGTCGTCATGTGGTTGAAGTAGCTGACCCAGCGGCACATCATTGTAGAACAAGTGCGACCCACACTAATGGATGTATCGGACAAGGGAGACTTTGTGTTGTTGAAAGAATCACATAAGGAGTCCTACGAAGCGCATACACGCCCATAGACGTCATTTGTTTTCTGATATAATTTTCGTGCAATGGCTTTCGATTGAGCGAGCGGTGGCAGGAGCGAAAATCTACCTGCGGGTGGATTTCGTCTTTTACGAACATCGTAAACAAAAGTAATTACATTTCGCCGTTCGCCGCCTCGATTTATGGCACAACCACTCTGGCAGAATGGCCTTGTGCTTTTACTAGAAGGCGAAAATGGCGAAAAGGCGATGTCCGTCCATGTTTGGTGATAAAGTGGAGGAGGGAGCAAATCCAAAAGGATTCAACCATGTTGCACCAATTCCTGGTTAAAGAGCGTCCCATGCGTCACGAAGGACCTGTTCACTCGTCGTATGAACTCATCCTTGAAGAAATAAAACACGCCATTCTTCCATGTTTTGTTCTTCCAGTAGACACTGCCCAATAAGGCAGGGAAGAGCTGGTGATGTGCTGCTTTTGCCCTAGACAGGAAAGGCACACCGACGTCCTCTACGACGAGGTGAACGGTTCGGTGCAGTCTCCGCAACGAAAGATTCACCAGACTGTTGGGACACTGGGCCGGAGGGAGCATACAGCACTGTGCGTGTGGGTACACGCATTGTGCTCTTGTCATGCCCATCCAGACTGCCCTCAGAATTGCCTCTTCTGATTATGTTACGGGCAGATGTGTCATCATTAGCACGTAAGCCCAGCTTGGACCAGCGCTCTGGACTGTCAAGTGACGACCGTGTGCGTTCGAGCGCCTGGTTAAACATTTCTTCGTACCTGCAGTCTCCCATTCCCCAACTTTCCATCTTTTACCCACAAGAAGCCACTCCCAGAAAACCCCAGCCAGGCTCGAAACGATGGTTCACTTCACTGCCGACGCGCAAAGCAGCATCCAGTCCCACCAACAGCAACAGAGCTCAAGCGACCAAGCCATGGACGTGTCTCTGCGACCATTCTTGTGTCCCGTTGCCGACTGCGACCGCCGATTCCACCGCAAGTTTACGCTCAGCGAGCACTTGACGACCCACACGGGCGAGAAACCGTTCCACTGCACGGTACCATCATGTGATAAGCGGTTCACGACCTCGGGCAACCTGTCCCGTCATCGACGCACGCACACGCTCAAGAAGATTGCGTGCTCGGCGCCAGGGTGCATGCGCATCTTCACCAAGCCAGAGATGCTCCTGCGTCACCTCAAGGTGCATATGGTTGCTATCGATCATCGGTGCTTGGTCCCGGGGTGCCTCAAGACGTTCAGTACGGCCGGGAACCTCACGCGCCACATGCGCCGCAAGCACAAGCTGTCGTGCCCCCGCCAAAGCAGCTCCTCGTACGACGTATCGTCGCCAGCGCACGCGAAGCACAGCATTGGCTCATACACAGCGAGCAGTCCCGACGCTGCGCACCAGGCGCCGGTTTGTCGGGCGCCATTTTTCGAGTTCCATTTGGAGCCGTGGACGCCTCGAACCAGCTTTCCTACCCAGTCCACAGTGGTGGGGCCAACGGAACACCAGTTCTCCGACCAAGATATTGTGGATCTCTTCGACTTCCTCTTCACGCACGAGTCAGCAGCACACTAAAGCGCCCTTGAGACGCAGTTTGCAGCAAAGGCGCCACTCGAACTCAGTCCATGCAGTGTGGACATGTGAAATATGGGGGAGACATTGCGACACCAATTTATTTTTTGTAAAGAATGTGAAATGGCCATAACAAGATTGAAATAAAGTGACGAACGATTACCATGCTTGAGCTCTTGATGTACTTTACTTGACTGAGTTGGCTGTTCTACCCCATGGCAATTTCATGGTCGTCTTTTTGAACGTGTAGACTATGAATCCGTGGCGACAAACTTGTCTGACGCCGGGATAATCGACGCTCAAGACGGTTTACAATGCCGACAAAGCAGCTTCTCCTTGAGAAGCATGTCGACCAAGGCGGCGCTGGGAATCCACACGTTTTAGCTCGCATCGGTGTGACTAAAGTCATATGATCTCATCACCGGCTGGCCAGAATCTAGAGAGGATTCAACACTGTGCTCTTCAACCTTCAACTGTACGACCACCTCACGATTTTGAGTCAAAATTGAAGCGAGTATCTTCTCGGGGATTTCTCAATGTCTCGGTAGGTCTCACTTAAACCAAGGAAGTAGGTATCCTGTAACCCTCTCCATGGCATCCAGTGATGGATACCATACGCTCCTCAAAGGCGCCGGCTTCACGATGCTGCTTGGCTGCTAAAAAAAATCTGCTGGGTGTTCGTGTTCTTTGCTATACACGAGCATCTTTTAGAAAGAAAAGAGGAACGTGTCACAAAAAACGCAGGTTAGTTGCCATGCCGGATTTGTCCCACAGAAACGCAGTCTGGCACTTCCACACCTAGGCGCACAGACTCAAGTGCTGCCTTTCTAAGTGACGTAAGGCGCTGTGAACCCGCTACTCATGCACACTGACTCGGCAATTCTCTTACCCTGCGCGCTTAAAGTCTCGAGGAACAACCTGAAGACACCTCTACTGTAAGAGGTAGAAGTACCACGGGCGCCCGGCCGCCTGTACCTGCAAATGCCGGCATCTGTACTTTATCCGGAGCAGACGGCACTCTCGATTCCAACAACTATTTGTCTTTATGCTTGGGTACTTTCAGCTCGATGGTGCGCGTATTGGACACTGCAGCATCTCCACCATCTCAATTTTGCCCCACGAAAGTCCAGCAACCAGATGTCCGGAAACCAAAAGGCAAAAGATCACCACCACTTGCTGCAGAAAGACAGACCACTGGGACTTTACGCAAGACGCGTCCGAATGATTATGACCTTAGAGTAAGAGAGGCACCAGGCATGCTGCGTACGTATCTGGCTCCACCCATCTTTCTGCTCGTTGGTTGTCGTTCTTGCAATATGTTTTTTTTCTCTCGCTGGGGAATGCGTGGCCGTGATTCGCATTGCGCCGCACGTTATTTTCACTTCGTTTCCTGTCAGCAGACCTCCTTCATCAGACGAGTGCATGCCCACGTAGTACGTACGTACCACGGCACCGAGCTCGCTTCGAGTAATCGGGTAATCGTGTTGCCACATACGTGTATATATGTATTTCTGCGTTCATAATGTGCGATTGTTACACACACTCTCTCTTACCGTTGCCCTGCTTCGCTTGTCTGTCTGCGAACAAATCAGTCTGCGCCTAGGATGGACCGCTCGTGTTGTTCTGGATAAAGTGCTTGACTCGGTCGATCCCTGCAGTCGAGATCGTGAGCTTAAAGTGGATGCGATCCGCCCACGTGAGCACGCTCAAGTCCTTTGCGTACTTGACCACGCGCTCGAAATCGTCCTGCGTATTGAACCCGTCGAAGAGAACGCCTTCGTGGAAAGTGACGCGATTGCGCTCCCGCTGTCGCCCATGTCCACGACACTGTGAGCATCAAGACACACACATACGCACTCATTACTAGTCGCGGTTTCACGTACCTCCCATAAATAAATCTGATCGGCGATGTTTTCCGGGATGATCGGGCTGTTTTGGCGCATCTTTGGGTGCACGTGCTTCATCAAGAAGTCATAGATCTGCTGGGCTGAGATCCCATGGATCAATGCGGACCGCAGACTCTCACGCGTGATGAACCCGATCGCCAGGTTTGGCAGCCGCGCGACAATGTCGACAAACACGCTGAGCATCGCGACGTGGAGCGTCGAGTTTGTGTACGCGTACACCTTGAAATTGGTCTCCACAACGATCAGCAGCTCCGAGCCAACGTCCACAGTAGGAGCGCTCCGAGGATCCGCTTGCGACCGAAGTCCCTACGATGCACACACATGCAGTATCGTGGCCAAATTAGAAAGAGCCGAAGCGAAAACAACTCAGGAGAGCTGCCACGCACCGATCGGAGCCCGGCAAAGGAGCTCGTGAGGTTCACTTGGCTTCGCTTTTGGCCCGTAGAGCCACCAAAAATCAAGTTCACTGCGAGACTCGTGGTGTAGAAGCGATCGGAGCTCGAGCGTTTGCGGTACAGGAGCCCAAAGTCAATGAAGTCGCCCAGCAAGAGCTGCTGCGTCTTGGTCAAGTCCGATACGGCGTAGTACTCGTTCGTCTGGCAGTAACTACACATTCCCAGCACAACATCAACACGAGACTCGACTCAGTCACAACATGAACACATAAGCAACAACAGCAACCCAAGTAAGTAGGAAGGTAGATTCATTGTTACCTGATCTGGAAGAGAAACTGGAGAATGTCTTCCTGGCGCAAGGCGCCCGAATTGTCGAGCGTCTTGATGTACTCGAGCATGAAGATCCACATCTGCACGTGGATGTCCTTGAGCATGAACTCGTAACCCGTGTCCGTGATGTGGTATGTGCGGCGGTCCACCTCGCTCTGCTGCATGAGCTTGGTGCGCAGCAAAATGTCCACGACAGACGACGGCGGCTCCTTCACGGCCGTCGAGCCGACCATGAAGTGCAGCACCGAGTCCCAACGCGACCGCGCGTAGCGCTCGAGGTCGAGCGCTGAGAACGACTCGTGCTCCTTGCCGAGCCGCAGCCGTCCTGCCTCCCACGGCGACCCGCCCAGGTTGCTCAGCGCATACTATGCGTGCGACAGCGCAGGTAGAACAGAACAAGGACGCCCACTTAGTACAAACTGCCGCAAAGGCGAGGTAGAATTCTACTCGAATCGAGGGTAGAACGCAAGGTAGAATGCGTACTACTTCCCACCTTGAGCTGCTTCTGGAACGCCGGGTGCGGCTGGAACGTCTCCTTGGCGACCTCGACGAGCACGCGGAGGCCCACGAGCTTCTGCAGCGCGTAGGCGAACTGCGGCGGCATCTTGGTCGCCGCGCTGCTGTTGCGTGGCGACGTGTTGTCGCTCGGCGCCGCGGCGCCTGGCAGCGGCTGCACCCACTGCTGCAGCTCATGCTGGCGCACGGGCGCGTCGTACGAGAGCAGCCGCAGAACGAACTGCTGCGCGAGCGCCGGCAGCGCCTGGAACACCGCCTGGCACGCCCATGGGTCCTCGTACAGGCGCTCGAGCGTCGCGTTCGGCAGCGTCTCGAGGAACTCGAACGCGTCCATCTTGGGGTCGTTTGTGTGGCGCGCTTTCTGGATCGGACGGTAGCTCAAGGTTGCACTAGCAGAAGAGCTCCGACTGTGCGTGTTGCACGAAGAACAGTTGGCAAAATCGGTACGGATACCGGTATGTACCGTGACATTAAATGAAAAGAGTCGTACTATTTATAAGAATAGAGACCTTCCCTGTTCTTAGGATTGATTTAGCGAGCAGTGGCAGTAGTGCAAGCTTCAAGTGGGTGCTACTGACACAGAATTTATATCAGTAACGCTTGGATTGGAGTGCGGGCGGATGTGTGTAGGACAACAGCGGAAAACCGGAGGCCTCAATGGCTCCTTCTCGCCTTCTTTCAGTCCTCCGGCACCATGTCCGACCCCTTGCACAGAGCAGACAGCAGACAGCAGACAGCAGACACGCGTCCGCGCGCAGGCGTAGCTCCTCGACATGACATGATATGATACCTAAGCCTCGCTTCCATTTTCCTCCACACATACGCTGCTGGGGATGGACCCACAAGCGCGCCGACGCGCCTGCTTCAGTTTCCCCATGTTCATTTTTGAAGCGTGCGGAAAATCCGCTGGCGACCAGCAAAGCTGCGAGCCGCCGCTTGTGGTTCTTGGTTCTTGGGTGCCGAGGAGGGGCGGACAAGATCGGACACCCTCCGTCTGGCTCGCTTCTGCAGCCAACCACGAACGCATGCATCGTCATCACTTATATGTCTTATCTAAGTGAACACATCCTGCAGTTTGGCTGCGAGTAGCTATCAACGTACTGATATACGGTAGGATAATTGCCACGCGTGACTCGCACAACGCCAACCGCGTGGAGCTGCTCGCTCGTGCGCGTGTGCGTGGAGTGTGGAGACTGCTGCGCTCATTCTCGAATCTGCCTGCCCCCGTGCACTCCGTTCCACTCGTTTCGTGTCTGTCGCCATGGCCCCAAAGATCCGCCGCCCCGCGCCCGCGTTCACGGCTGACGCCGTGGTCGACGGCGAGTTCAAGACTGTGTCGCTGTCGGACTACAAAGGCAAGTACGTCGTGCTGTTCTTCTACCCGCTCGACTTCACGTTCGTGTGCCCGACGGAGATCATCGCGTTCTCGGACAAGGCCGAGGAGTTCCGCAAGATCGGCTGCGAGGTGCTCGGGTGCTCGACCGACTCCAAGTTCTCGCACTTGGCGTGGATCAATACGCCGCGCAAGCGCGGCGGTCTCGGCGAGATGAACATCCCGCTGATCGCCGACTACAACAAGGACATCGCGCGCGCCTACGACGTGCTCGTGGAGGACGGCGGCGAGATCGGCGCGTCGTTCCGTGGCGCGTTCATCATCGACGGCAACGGCATCCTGCGCCAGATGACGGTCAACGACCTGCCGGTCGGCCGCAACGTCGACGAGATGCTGCGTCTCGTCGAGGCGTTCCAGTACACCGACGAGCACGGCGAAGTGTGCCCTGCGGGCTGGAAGAAGGGCAAGGCCACCATGAAGGCCGACGTCAAGGGCTCACTCGAGTACTTTGAGGCCGCCAACTAGACCGACGCCGCGCCCTTGTTCGTTTAGACTAGAAGCGAATCGCCTTCCGGAACGAATCAATTTATTACGGATAATACAAACAACAACAAAAAGAACCACCCCACTTGCTCGAAAATGCGGCCGCTCCTACCAGGAGAAGGCCGAGGCTTTGACGATGCTGATGTCGAAGCTGCGCGCCGTGGACCCGGAGCCGCGACTGGTCTCGGGGATCGGGCAGTCGGAGAGGCTCGCGCTGCTGCCGTCGCTGCTGCTGCTCTGGTTCGTGGACGCGACGGAGAACGCCGACATGGTCGAGCGCGCGCCAAAATGGTCGCTCTCGGGGTACTTGTCGAGCGACTCGCGTGTCTCGGGCTTGGCGTGGAGCGCGCTGCGGCGCTCGTGCGCGTACGAGAGCACTCGCTGCTGGCCGCCGCTGTCTGCGGCGTCGTCCATGGAGCCGCGCAGTCGGTAGCCCGCGGCGTCGTCGTCTATGGAGCCGCGCAGTCGGTAGCCCGCGGCGTCATCGTCTATGGAGCCGCGCGATCGGAAGCTGCTCGTGCTGCGCTGCTGCAGACACGATGGCGACGGCAGCAGCGCGAGCTCGGGCTTGCGCGCGAGCGCGCCCTGCAGCGACACGGCGTCGAGCAGGTCCCGGAAGCCGAGGAACCAGTCGCGCCAGTCGACCGAGTGCGTGGCGCGGAACTCGTCCTTGCGCGGCGCACCGTCCGCGCCGACGCCGATCACGTGGAACACGTCGCTGGCGTCCGTGAGCAGCACGCGTAGCACCTGGACGCGGCGCTCGAGGCGGCCGTTGACCGTGTCCTCGCTCGCGTACAGACACAGCTGGTCGTCGCGCCGCAGCACGCAGAAGTACGCCTTCCAGCGCCGCAGCATCACGCCCTTGCGCCTCTGCAGCCAGCCGCTCATGCGCACGGCGCTGTGGGTCGACTTGGCGCGCGGCACCGCGTACTCGTGGTGTGGGAGGGACGACGCGTTGCGCACCCGCTCGTGAGCATGGTTGGCATTGTTGTTGCTGATTGTGGGCTTGTCGCACTTGGCAGCATTGTTGCTGCAGATGCTCGTGGCGCGCACGGACTCGAGCGTGAAGCTGTCGAAGTCGAAGCTCGCGACGCGGTCCGTGCGGCTGCTGCTTGCGACCCGCGACGACGCGAGCGAGTTGTCGGCGCTGCTGCGCGCCGCGATCGACTGCTGGAGCGTCGGCGAGAGCAGCTGGATGCCCTGTCGACTGCTGTTGCTGCTCTTGGCGGTGGCCGCTGTCGTCGACAGCGTGCGTTCGCGCGCGGGGTCCCTCATGTTCTGTCTGTCAGCAAATGCGCAAACGCGAATCGGTCGCCGGGCTTTTCCACAAACGAAGAATGCGAAACGCCTGCCCGCGACGGCTTCTCGGTGTCTTCTCCTCGTTCTTTTGTTTGTTGGTGCGCGTTCTTCTGTCGATCTAAATATATACGCGCAGTATGGAACTGCGTTTTGTTGACTTTGTGGCGCTTCGACGGATTTTCTTTCCAATTCAAAAGAACGCACAACACTTGCGCGCGCTTGGGGGCTCACTGGATCTCGCAGATGCCAGGACACGCACACTCGGTAAACAGCGATGGCAGCAACGCCAGCAATGCGATGCGCACGCACTCACTTGTCGAACTTGTCCTGCGAGCCGCGGAATGAGAAGCGCGAGTGGCAAACGCGCCGCCAGTTGCGCGCGCACGTCGGAAGAACAGCAAATGCGGCGTCGGGTTTATGTGTCAACATAGGGCAAGAGAAGAGAGTGCGGGGCAAACGCGCAAAGAACGGGCGCCTTTTTTTTGTTTTGTTTAACCCTGTCGACTTAGTGCCAGACTCAACCTTGCTTGCATTTTTTTTTTGGCTTTGCACTGCTGCACACATTTAGGACATGATCTTGTGTCTCGTTGATTTGCTGCGCGCGTCTGTCGCCGCGGCCATAAGGCAGATTTACACATGGCGGCTGGTGCAATTGCCTTTCTTGACGCACGCATGACGGAGGGAGGTGCAGGCGCTGGTTGCTCATACCGCCAGCTTGATTTTTTTATTTGGTACGTTTAGCAGCACCTGGCAAAAAGAAAGCGCGGCATGCGTGGCAGCATCCACATCCCAGAACTCTGTGCAAGCAAGTATTGTTGTGTTGTGAAACAACTTGAAACGATCGGTTGCGATGCGCATCAAGACGTCTGACTCCGAATATGGACGAAAGGCGAGGAGCACAACTCGATGTAGTTGTCGACTTAGTGAGACTTGAAGCCAGCATTCTGCACTGAGTTTAGTTATTACTTTGATTCCTCTTTCTTTTGCGACGGTCCAAATTTCTCTCCCACGTTTACATAATTCGAAAGTTTTATATGAAATTCTGTAGCATGAAGCAGTGATAAAACTGGCCCTGCATTTGCGTTCGATTGCCGAAATTGCTTTATTTCTTTCCACCGAAAAGGCGCGAACGAAAGTAAAAAAAATGTGCGTTTTTATCAGCCACTAAAAAGAACAACTTGCACACCATTGTGGTGAACGAGTTTCGTGCTGCATGACTCGACGCGTTTGGTGGCATCAAGAGCCATCGGGATAACCTCGCAGTGCTGTAGGGTATGTCTACTAATTGCGTACGCGGATGGGTGCCCGGGGCAATCGCAGTTCGACCTGCTGGGAAATTATTGCCGCAATTAAGTAAAGCTTTGTTTGAGGGGGTCCAACAAGACGAATCCAAACTTTGCGTAGCACTTGGTCACAAATCCAAACGCGCTCGGGCAGTACACGTCGTGCAGCGGCAGTGCGAGCGCATTCTCGTGTACTCCAGCGAGTAGTTGTACTTGCTACTTAGGGCATTTGCATTCAGTACAGGAGATGCTCTTCGTTTGGAATTACGGAAGCGGAAAAGAGTCGAGTTGGTATTGATCGCATTTTTGAATTGTGAGTCCAATCAATTTCGCTTACTTTCTTGACCACTACTAAAAGACGATTAAGCAAAGGGAATATAAAAAATATACACAAGGATAAATTAAAAGTAAAAAATACACAAAAAGATTCAAAAATAAAAAATACACAAAAAGATTCAAAAGTAAAAAATAGACCAATCACGTATACTATACGACAAAATATACACTCTGAATTCAGGTCTGGTGTACATTGATTTAGATGCTAACCCGGCAAAATTCAACTGCATGCTCACTAGCCTTATGTGATCAGGCCAGTCCATGTACCCAATGGCCACTGTAGGCTTCAAATTATTGTACGTGACGGTCAGTGTTATATTGTATAGTGTGTAACTACACAATGAGTGACATGAGACACACGCTTGTTGGAAGTGTGAAGGTACACTGCTGGCGCAATCACTATGTTGACCATCATCCATGGCCATTTGTGTCAACCTTCACTCATGGTTGCTTTCTTCATT
>JAADVP010000327.1:0-25398 GCA_023335675.1 Globisporangium solare | reverse complement strand
GTGTACCAGGCGAAGGCGGAGCTGTCGAGCGATCTCGAGATTGCTGTCAGGCCGCTGCAGGTCCTCCCAGTCAGTCCTCGCTCGCCGCTGCACTGTGAGCCTCAGGATTTTGAAGAGAAGGCGACGCGATAAGCTATCGACTAGGGAGCTATTTCCATATATATAAAATGTGTATTTTCTCTGATGTGTGCTGACAATACTTGCGTATCGATGCGCATGGATCCGAGTAACGCGTGCAAGCATACGGCATATAAAACTAATAAATCTGAACCCTTTCACATTGTTGTTGTTGTGAAGCATTGAGAAAAAAAAGAGATCGTACAAAGTTCATTTTCGCTCTTTGCTTAGTCTATGGAGATGATGGCAAAACGTTTGCTTTTTATACTGCATTACTGCTGTCACGAAGGTCGCACTTCGCCGAACTCGCGGTGGCCCGACTCCTCTACGTGCGCCTGCGCCTCTCGCTGCCCCGTGAACCCCTGGCGGCACACGAGGCACTGGATGCTGAAGCGGTTGAGGTCTGTGTATTCGTGGTTCTGGTGCGCCTCGACGGCGACTTCGCTCGCGCGCTCCACTTTCGTGAAGTCGTTGATGGGGAACAGCGCTGTGTCGCGGCTCTCGGGCGCCGTCTTGGACAGGGACTCGACGACGAGGTCGTAGTGCACGCCATCGTACAGCAGGAACATGCGCTGCGAGAAGCCCTGGTCCTCGCCGTAGCAGAGGCGACTCATGCTCGTGACGTCGAACACGACCATCTCGACCTTGTAGTACTGCGACAGGATCGACACCTCGATCTCGCCGCCCCAGGATTTCTCGTCCTGGATCCACGCGCAGTACTCGTACACGGGGCGGCCGAGAAACACGTCCGAGTACATATCCGGGTTCGCCAGGATCGTGTCCTTGATGCGCTGGCGCATCGCGTTCGCGTTGCCCGTCTTGCCTTTGCCGAGCGCGTACCCAATCGCATTGAAGAGGCAGCTGTTGTCCGCCGGCACAACGCGGCGCAAGAAGACGGTCGATGGCGTCGCAGGACCGTTGCTGCTGCCTGCGGGCGCCTCCTTGAGCACCAGAACCGAGCCTGATCGGATGCCAAGCGACTGCAGCGTACTTGTCTATAGCAACACAAAAATGCACGGCATTAGATCGCATTGAAGCACATTATTTAGAAAGCCGCATGCGCCGTGACGTCATTCGCACGTACCCCTTCGCCCTCAAGAGGTTTCGGCGGATACCCTGCCATCACTAGCAACCACATGCACACAACAACGCAAGCGAATGAGTGACCGACTGATTCACTGCAATTAATGCATACAAGCACAAAGAGATCAGAGAGAGAGAGAGAGAGAGAGAGAGCCGAGATGACGACAGCTCACTGACACGGCGAGCCTCCAGCACAGACGCACGTACCGTGCTGCTCTTCAGGCAGGATCTGCGTCTTCGCGAACAGCTCGGCGCGCAGCTCGTCGAGCGTGATGCCGTCCGCGAGGCCGAGCAGCTTGATGGACGTGCCGTTGGAGAACGTCACCTTAAAGTTCATGTCCATGCTGCGCGTCGTCGTATGGCGCGTGTGTCTCGCACCAATTCGCCTTCTCAATTCGGACTTCTTTGGGGGCGAAAAGATTCCCTCGGGCGTACTGGGGTGTGCCTGTATAGAAGACCCATCTGGATGACGCTGTGGACGTGGTAGCCAAGCAAAAAGTACTTTATTAACAAAGTGACAGAAAGTGGCGCATTTTGTCCATGGCTTGTCAAAACGAATGCAGCGACAAAAAATACGTTATGTATGTCAGCTCAGTGCTTTGGTCGAATTTCGACTAATTGCAGCCAAGAGCTCATGTGGCTCTAGTTGATGTCGGAACTTGATTGTCGTGGACTTGCTCTTCAAACGAGCAGCAGCAAGGCAGACGGAGCTTCTACGATAGAATTTTCATTACAAAGTGCAGCTTTAACCTCACCACATGCAGGGTCTAAATCGCTGCTTCACGGTATCTGACGCTACCTGAAGCAGCCTGCTGCACACAACCATGGGCTCTCAAGATAGCCCACGGTTTACGAAAGACACTGATTTACAAATTCCTCAGCGAAGACACGTTGCTGGTTTAGTTCTTTGAGCCAAACGGCCACCATGACGTGAGTTTCTTCGACAAGTCGCTGTCGGTAGACTCCGATTCTACTTCCTCTGGCAGATCGGCGACCGTCGCAGCGCCTCCAAGGTATCGCTCTTCAAAATCGCCAAAACCCGGAACAATGTACCCTTCCTTGTCCCGTGTGGCATCGAACGCGGCCGTCACGAGCCGCGCCTCGCCAAAATTCTACGCAGTCGGTGTCCGCATCAAAGCATCAGGGCATCATCAAAAGGGAAACAGAGAGAGGTGATCGTACCTGGCAGAAACTGTCGGCAGCTTCTGGGCATGTCACCAACGTGACGACCGTGATCTTTTCCTCGTCCACGCCTTGCTGGCGGAGTAACTACGATCATGCATTCCACGCCACAAATCGCTCGTTAGGATCTCAAAGCGACACCACAACTCGCTTGATTTACTCACGTGAATGGTCTTGCTGACTTGCTCAATAGCAGCGAGGTCGGGGCACAACAGCAGCACTTCGTGTCCATCCAAGTCGTCTGGAAGAGACGCCTTCACGATCTGAGTACATACGAGAAGCGCAAACAGCATAGTTAGCACCTATTGCTTGCATCACCGTACGCGCAAAACACTGCAATCGCGTCGCGTACTTTGAAGTCTCCTTTGCCAACATCCGCGACGATGACCTCGCCCAATTTGGACTCAAATGGCAACGTGGTCTCAAGAACCTGTTGCAAGCTGCAGCACACACACAAACACAATAAGTAAATGGTTGTTACTCGCATGCGAGTACATTCCTTCAAGTGAGCCCAATCTAATCACTCGCATACCCCTTTTGCACCTCTGGCTTCTTGGTGATGCTGATGCCAACGACCTTCACATCGTTTTCAAAGACGACACCTTCGCATTTATGTCCGCGTGGAGTCGTCACGACAGCTTCCTCGTCGTTAGGCAGCTCCGTAAGCGCCAGGTCGACGGCAGCGCGCAGAACCGAGTTCGCGTCGTGCACGAATTGCGCACCTGGCGTGATCCCATTCAACAGCACATTTCATCAGTCTTCCCACGCAAAGCTTGCTCTCCCCTTATCTATTTCGTTTTTGTTCTCTTCGTACCAGCGTTCTCGTAGTCTCGGACCTTCGTGATGCCCAGCTGGATCAATTCGCTCTCAAAGTCGAGAACCACCACGTTTTCGTGCTACAAGCAGCAACAGCACAAAGCCTGTGAGCACCGCATCCCATACTTCGCGCAACACGAATCTCCCCTCTCACCTTTGCCTTCCACAGTTCGAGGCGCACACCACGCCCCAGCGCTTCGCTGCACAATCGCAACACACAGCAAAATGACCGCAGCAGATCGTAAATCGCGCAATTCGATCCCCCTCCCTTTTGCTCATGGAGTTTGTTTTGTGAGCCAATCATCCGCAAGCAACGCACCCGCTGGCGTACACGCGCGGCTCCGCGTGCGCGTAGGAGAGCGCCGTGGGTGCGCCCAGCAGCGCGATGCTGTACTTGGCGTGGCTCCTCACTGCGCGCAGAAACATCGTCATGTGTGTCGCTCGCTGCTTTTTCGATATGACCAGCTCACTCCCTCTGCGATCGCACCACAAGCAAAAAAACTCAGTCCAGGTCGTCTCGCCTCTGATAATAGGTATGCAGATGATATCAAGCTGGATAGAGGTCATAACCTGTAGTTGTGTAAGATTAGCATGAACTAGTTTAATTAATAGAGGTTATTATTGCAGGCTCTGTGCAACTGGATTTTCAATACGCTCCGGCAATTGGCTGAAAAAGAGCGCTTCAACTAGCTCAAATCAAACAACGCAACGTAATTGGCTGAAAAAGCGCTCCGGACGTCTCTCGCCAGCATCCTAAGCATCATCGCGTCCGAAAGATACGCCTTGTCCAACAAGCTCCATTGCCGCAATCACGCGCGGCGTCGTGTGCTCGTGGCAGGCACTAATGCGCTCAGCGTAGATGACGCCACGTGCTGCAGACAGCGCCCCACGGAGTGTCTTTGACGCTAGGCAATTCAATAGTCTCTCCTTGTGTGTGTGAGAGAGAGACTTTACTACGTATCTAAGCTGACTTCCTCTCGAGAGCTCATCAGTTGGCGTGCAGGTACTTGTTGACATGCGCTGCCAGCTCGATCTCTTCGTCAGACTCGCCCAGCGCCGGACCTTTGCCTCCGAGGTCCCGCGGGATGTTCTCAATGTCGATCAGCGTCTCCAGCTCGCGCAGAATCGCGCTGCCCTTCAGCATGTGCACCTAGTAGTTCAAAGTGAGCAACGTCAGCAGCCATCAAGCAAACACCAACTTTGGGGACCATCGCAGCCAGCACGCCTTACCTTCTCTCGCGTCACGGGGTCGATCATGGGCTTCACCATTCGCCAAATCATGTTGAACCAGCCGGGGATGTTGATAATAAAGATGTGCGCGCTTCGTTCGGGATAATGCGCGCCTGTGAAGCTGGATGCGCGCTTGATGAAGTCCAGCACTTCGCCACCCAGATCGTACATGCCGATGCCAGTGACATCGAGCACCGTCAGTGATCGGCCTGTATCGCTTGGCTCGATCACACGCCACAGGTACTCGGTAATGTACATGTAATGCCGCAGCAAGTCTTCGATCGACAAGCCTTCACGCTTGAGCGCCGCGAGATCAATCTTTCCTGGCCGTTCGTAGTAAACCGGTTGCCCAGCTTTTGAGCGGCCATGAAAGTACTGCGGGTAATACTTCTTGATGGTCTCAAACGTCGGGTGCGGCGTGACAAGGATGTCGTCAATGTCGTTCTCCTTTCGCCATTGCAACGTGTTCTGATACCGTTGTTGTCCCTTCTCCTCGTCGCCTTTTTCAGCCGCAATGAAACGCGCGGAGAATGGGAGCGGCCCGCCGGAAATGCGCGGCCCAGTCGTCTCACCGTTAAGCGACTCCGCATTGCCACCAGCTACGGATGAAGGCGACATCTCTGGCGTACGCACACTTGGCTCCAAGTCCTGATCGGATTCGATGACCTCAATCTTGTCCACGCGCATGTGAAATACGAGGTCGCTATCCGATGAAATCGTAGCGCTGCTGCATGTGGACACCGTGGAGGACGACGCTTTGGAGCTCTCCAGGAGCTGCGTCTCGTATGCGCTGACAAAAGCAACAAAGCCGACAGATGAGTTCCAGGTACAAATGACTACTGCATCATCGATCTCAGCAATGCAGAGATACGCACCAGCACACAAATTGGGCGATCTGTGTAATAGAGAGTAAAATACCAAGCACGATCGTGATTTTCATCAATCCTTCAAACGGCGACGAGCAGTAGAAGGAAATCATCGAGCTCAGCAAAAAGAGTCCGCCGAGAGCGCCAGGAAAGGCCACGGAAAATGCCGATGGCTGATTCACGACCACTGGCGGGATCCCCAATGGCTGAGGAACGACAGGAGGTGGAGGCACGCGTGTGCATCGAAAGGTGACTAGAAATTGATGGCGGATGAGGATATAAACATGCAAACAGTGTGTCAAGACCCCCAAGCAAACAGCGTGTCAAGATCCCCAAGCAAATAGCGCGTCATATAGCAACATATGCACACCTACCATGCACTTTGGAGACCGACACGATGTTGGGTCGCGTGTCTTGGGTCCGTGGCGGCGTTGAGAGCACAATTTGCTTCTCAGTAGTCAGCGAACTCTCCACATCATCGCCGAGCAACTGGTATGGAATCTGCAACTCTTCGCCGTCACTGAGCACCAAGATGCAAGCGTCTTTTTTGCCAATTGCGCCCAGTTTGATCTCTGTGTGGAGCTCAACTTGACGCTTCACGACGCGCTCTGTCGTCGCCTGACGAGATGAATTCGACGTCGACGCGACGCTAACAACGAGCACTTTGGGCGGATACTGCAAACGCATTCGCAATACACCGAGAGGCGGTAAGCGAGAATGGTCACCAACGCTCAAGGCCTTCGGGTTGTCCCTACCGTCTTGCTGTCAACGACTTCCTCGGTTTTCTGCTCGTCTGGCTTCAAATCCTGGAAGTTGCTGCGAATACAGAAAGCGCGACGGGACGTTCCATGTTCAAAACACCACATAACGCAAGCAAAGACAATAATTTTCGTACCCGGAAGCCGCCGCGATGAACGTTTGCATGGTCTCGTTCGACCATTTCGGCGAGAAATCGACAGACTTTGCCGTCTGGAGCGCATAGTTGATAATGTTCACCCAGCACTGCGCATACTCTAGCGAATCGGCTCGTAGGAACAACAGCAGTGTCTTGCGTTTCTACACGTTTTGTTTTGCAGCCATACAGCGCAAACGACGTGTTTAGCAAGTGGCCTTTTGTCCCATCGCCGTAAATGCGTTGCTCGCATCGACCAAACAGAATCAGGATGCACGTACCGACAGCACTGCGCAGAAATACGACGGCGTGTTCGCCTCGACGGCTCCATACGGCGCGTCGTCCGGGGAAACGAGCTTCGCGTACCCCATGTCCGACAGCATCACCTGGTCATGCAACCGAAGAAATGCGCATTTGTCAATCAATACCCATGCTCACAAAATGGCATCCAACTGTTTCTTACCTGCCCTCGCTCCTTGCCAAAGAGCTCAAACTCTTCGGCCTTCCGGTAGTAATGCAAGCTCTTGGTGGAGAGGATGAAGAGCCGCTTGGCCCATCCACCGCGCACGGCGCCATCGCGGCGCTTGTCCAGCAAGCCCGACGCGAGGATGCCCAAGTGCGTGCCCGGGAACAGACCCGGCAGCGACACCGTGCGGAAACCCTGCAGCGACTTCTGTGAAAACGATCCCGAGCTAGAGCTCAAGCGGCTCAAGCGCGGGGGGTTCATCGCGCTCTTGGAGGACGACAACGTGGACGTGACGTCGTCCGCAGTGCTGCCATTGTACGGCGTCGAGAGGCCCGCGGACGCCGGCAGCGACGACGACGACGACGTGGACGACAGCGCAGGAGGCGGCGCGCTGCTCATGGCGAGAGGGGGGACGAGTGCGCAATGCGGAATGCCCGACGCGACGACTGCTGCTATGTTCGTGCGGGCGGCGGCGCAATGGGAAGTCTGCGCGGCAGAACAACAGCGACGACCGAACGACGAGCGCATGACCTGCACATTCTGCAGTTACCTGCTTATACTGAATAACAAGGATTGGTACTACGCTCTTCGTGCATCAATTTAATGCGCTTAGGTGGTTATGCTCTATTAAGAGGCTTTATTTGGCCGCATGTCGGTCGCTCTAGTAGAATTGGCTAAAATCTATCAAGTAAGCAATGCTCATTGGTTGAAATAAAAAGAGACAAAAATTGTGTGGTCCACACAAATGCTTTCTTGCCATCTTGAAGTGCCGAAAGCCGAGATCCATCATATGGCAGCCACACGATGTTTTTTTTCTCCATGCAACTTGCACGGGGGGAAGAGCACAGGCACTATGTGCTATGCACCATACACACTTCTGTTCGCGCACGCTGCTGCGCTTTCCGCGCACCTCTGCTTACTACAAGCCGCATTCACTCGCAACGTACACATGTTCAGCATTTAAAGTCCTCTTTGAGGCACGTGGGGCTTGCACAGACAGCAGCGCTTGGCCTCCAAATACGAGACGGGAACAAGCCATGACATATCGCCTTCTAACACGGCGGAGCCGGGAGGCGGGAATGCGCGAGATCCTCGTCGTCATCGACGGCAGCTTTCGGGATCACTTCCAAGTGGATCGTCTGGTCGGCGCGGTGGCATTGCTGCACGTACTCGTACTCGTTCAGGACGCGGAGCCGGTCGGCCAAGTAGCGGCTCCGAGACGTGCTGTCGCCTGTGATCTTTAAGAGAAACTTCGCGGGGTCGAACTGGTGCTGCGACGCGGCATCGAGCGCCTGCATGTAGCAGGTAAAGATATGCTCCACAGTGCTCGCCACCGTGTGATCTGTGTAGATGCAAATGCGCACGCCTGTTATCGGAGACGCGCTCTCGGACGCCAGGAGTGCGTCTGGTAAGCGCGCGACTGCGATCAACGTGTTGTCTGGCGACGATCGGAACGGGCTGTAGTAGCTCCGATCGACCGCGAAGAAGCGCAGCACAGGATCGCTGCGCTGACTACCGCTGCTGGTCGCGAGGACCTGGGAGGCGTGGACGTAGTCCTGCTCCGAGACGAGGCTGAAGAGCCGCTCCGAGTCGTCTCGGTAGAGCACGAGGAAGTTGCCCAGTGCCAAGCGGAACGTTGTCGCGAACAGGCGCTTGAGGTCGTCGACGTGGAACGCGCCGCCGGCCACGCGATGCACCTCGTTCTTGTAGCTGATCTCGAGCGGCATGCTGACCCCCCGTTGCGGTATTCGTTCGCGCATGCAAGAATGGCATCTCGCTCGCGCTGACTCGAGCAGCCATTCAGAAGTTGCTGCAAGGCACAACAGGGGCTAGGGCGGTGCGATCGGAGCCTACTAAAGTTAGCAGGCAGAGCGCGATGCTTTAGGAGCACGAAGAAAGCCATTGATGCCTTGGATGGATGGGTTTTAGAAGGATGAACCTACGGTTTTAGCAAATGTCGAGATTAAAAAATCTGCGTCAAAATTTGGCCGCACACACCACAGAGTGTCACAGAAGAGAAATGTTGCCTCCATCCGCGTTTATTTTTCGCTTTTTTAGTGAGGAGCGCCGTGTTCCGTCAAAGCTGGCAAGACCCCGGCAGTCTTTATTCGTGTAGTGAGAACGGGCATTGGATAGCGACTCAGTGGCGGCGAGCCCACTAGCACACCGTCTTTGCATGCGCCATGAGCGGAAAAGGGGTCGCAAGAGTCAAGTGAACATGCATCACAGGCGTTTGACTCTCGCAAATCGACTAACCGTATGATCCGGTTGCTGTCTGTGCGTGGCTCGCTTGAAGGGTTCAATTTGAAGCAGAAGATCGTTCGTCTCGCTGAGACAGCCACACCTCCCTAAGACAGCGCACGATTGATCTGATTTGCTGCAGGCTTGTTGCGATTGTATCGAGTGCTCTTCCCTTTGATACACCGAGTGCAGTTGCAAGGCAACAAGCTCACCTGTCGGTGGTCATTGCGTGACTTGTGAGGCGGTCGCTGCATCTGGAGCCCTCACGTCTTCCAAAAGGTGCTCAGATTTCGCCTGCCTGTCTGCCTCTCTCTCTCTCTCTTGAGAAAAAAGGCCGACGGTGGGCGCATAATCGGCCCGGAATTGGCGCTTTGGAAGCGAGCGTCTTTGGGCGCACGTCCAGGCATCAACACCCCAAGCTTTGCGAATTACTGCGTGCGTGTACATTTTGCTTCCGACCAAAAAATAAATATTCACTACCATCATTCCATGTGACACACCTACACACCGAATACCCTTGCATAGAGGCACTTTTATGATTTAATATTTACTACATCCTGAAATAATATGTTTGAGAACAAGCAGTGACCAATCCACCAGAGTTGCTATTTTTCCAAGATCCGAGACCTGTAGAACTCGAAGTTTCCAGGAAAAGTCGCCTCGAAGAATCTCGAACCTTATTACTCGTGCGCAAATCGTCGCTCTATACCAGCCCCTAAAACAGTGCTGCACCCAGCCACTTTATCCTCGAGCCGTCCTCTATTGAGAAAAACAGCCATTACAAACTTTCATATATAAGACCAGGTCTGGTCCCACCCTGTCGCTCTCTAGCAGTGGGAACACAGAATTTTCTTTTTTTGGCGCACGCCCTTTCGCTTTCTCCCGCGCAGCACTCGGAATAACGCAGAGTCCAACCCCTTATTAGGGGTTGAAGGCAACGAGACAGTTACGGAATGATGGTGCTTCTCTCTCCATCTTTTCTTCGCCACGCGCCTGTGCCCCAGCCGCGTTCATTGTTCTTTCTTATCAGAAGCCCGCAGAGAACCCCAGCAACCAAAGAGGAAACCATGGCCGCCACGCAGCAGGACCCGTTCGTGCCGCTCAAGATCTGCAACAAGGGCGAGATCCACCGCCTCTTCGTGAACCTCGGCGAGTTCCACTTCGACGAGCTCACGAAGCTCTTCAAGACGACCTTCGACTTGGCCAGTGGCTCGTTTGTCGTGCAGTACACGGACGCGGAAGGCGATGTCGTGAACGTGACGTCGGAGGCCGAGTTCAAGGCCGCCGTGCAGGCGTTTGCGACGTCGGACGGCAGCTATAAGACTGTGCGCTTCGTGACGGCGCCACGCGCCCAGGTCGTGTTCCAGGAACACGTCGCGGACCCGATCCTCAAGGCGATTGAGAAGCTCGTGGAGACCCTCAACGCTGCGATGGAGAAGGTGAAGCACGAACAGTGGGCGCAGCGCGCGCAGTCGGGCGTGCAGACTGGCGTCGTGTACACGAACGAAGCGCTCAAGACTGCTGCGGAGGAAGCCCGTAAGTCGCTGAATCAGGCTCGTCAATCGATCCAGGAAATTCCGTTCGATCAGATGCTCAAGGACACGACTGAGGGCATTAAGGCCGCGGCGGATGGCATCAGCGTGTTCGCGAAGGAAGTCATTGAAGAGATGAAGAAGGAGCAGATGGTGCGCGACGCTGCCGAAGGCATCTCGTCGGCTGCCGTCGGCATCACCGTGTTCGCCAAGGAACGTGTGGAGGACTTGAAGAAGGAGCAGGTGGTGATGGACGCTGCTGAGGGCATTAAGTCTGCTGCGGCGAGCATCAGTGAGTTGGCCAAGGACGCTGTCAACGAGTTCAAGAAGAGAAGCGCGTCTGAGCAAGACGTTGTTGTTGCGGGGGAAGTGGTTGAAGTCGCTCAGCCGGCCCCAGTGAGCGCGGACAGCGAGTGGGAACAAGTCGCCGAGCAGACGACTCCATCCATCGAGGAGGAAATCGTTGAAGTGGTCGTCTCGGAAGAGGAGAAGAAGTGGGCGGACCAGCTCTCGACCATCCGTGATATCCTCCCTGATGTCGACACCACGCGCGCGATCCAGCGTCTTGAGGAAGCCAACGGCAACGTCGAGCTCGTGTTGAACGCGTTGATGGAGGAAATGTAAATGTGCACGCACCACTGAGCCATTCCCTCTTTTTTTTCATTCCTGACGTTAAGGTGCACGCTATAAGCAGAATCGACTGAAGATGGCTTGTGTTCCCGTTAATCCATAACTAATATTTTGTGTTCGTCATTGCTTTCGTGGCATATTTTGGCTTTCACTGTTCTAACCCACATTTTCGCCTTCCCAAAATGAGCATCGCATCATATATTTCCAGCAGTGCGCTAGGTGCATTTTGTTTAATTGAATTTTCAGTCATCTTCGATTGATCAGTTCGTTGATCAGTCACAAACGGATCGGATGTCGAATCCGACCGAGAAATTGGTCTCGGCGGCCTTCAAATTGAACCGCGGCGTCGACGGCTGCGGCAGGTGCGGGTGGAAGCCGCCGTAGTAGGCGCCGCTGGGTCGCGGTGGATCTGCTCGGCGGCACGCTGCTTCTTCTTGGTCTCGACGAGCTTCTTCATGGTTGCGTCGCGCCGCCACGACTCGGTGAGCGTCTTGTGGAGCTCGTCGCGGTCCTGGAGCTGCTTCTGCTGGATCGAGTCCATCTCGTCGCGCAGTCGGCGCAGAAATACCTTGTCGTCCTGGAGGTTCTTTTCGCGGTTAACCACGCGCTCCTGCGCCTTGGAGCTGATCTGGCCCAGCAGCTGCCCCTTCAGGTCCATCTTGTTTTTCCGGAGGTACTCCTTGTCGTCGTACCCGAGCCGCGTTTGCTCGCCGACGGGTCGACCATTTTCTGCTCGTTGCGCTCGCTCGACCGCACTTTGCGCCGATGGTCCATCTGCTGCAAGTGGCGCTGCATGTCCTCAGCGCACATACACCGCATCTTGTTCTCGAGCGTGATCGTCTCGATATCGCGGCATTGCTGCAATTGAACGTCGTGCGCGTGCTTGGCCTCCAGGTCGACTTCTTCGGCCAACGTGGACACGTGGCGCTTGAATGCAGACTCCATGACCAGGTTCTCCCGGTCGCGACCGGGCGAGAGCAGCAAATCGTGCATCTGAAGCTCCTCTTCCAGGCTCGTCGTGTCTAGACACGAAATCACGTTCTCCGGGTTGCTTCGACTCGCCGGGAGCGCTTCGAGAAACGTGTTGTTCGCGAACGTGACCGTCGCAACCTGCGCGCGCTCCTTGTCGCTTCGTCGATGGTCCTCTGGGTTGAAGTTGGCGTAGTCGACAACGTCCTCGGGAGGGATTTCAAAGTCCGCGAGGTTGCCCAGCAGCGACGACTGCGGGCTCCCGAGCATCGACCGCGCGATCTCGTCCTCGAGTGTGCGCGGGAACTTCGTCCGGTCGAACACCATGGACACGCACCGGTTCTTCGCGATGAGGCGGCCAAAGTTGAACGCGATCGAGAGCGCTGCACCCATGCTCGCGATCTTGCCGATGCGCTGCAGCAGGTCGCGGACGCCGCTAAACATGAGGTCTTTGGTCAAGCTCCGCGAAAACTTGATGGCGATTTTCGTGAAATTGATCTCTTCCAGGGACGCGAGCACTGGCGGCGTTGGCGCTTTGCGCTGCTGCAGCCCGTAGGTTTTGATAAACGTGTCGGAAAGCAGGAACACGGGCCGCAGCTTGGGCTGGTTCCGCGAATTGGTGCATGTTTCCCAGCTGATGGACGCAAACGTCGCGATGTGCACCCCCTAATCCAAGTCAAGCTGCGTCAATGGCTCCGATTTTCAGAACGTGAAACAAAACAAAAAAAAAAACTAGCCTCCTCACCTTGCCCACGTCGAAGCGCGACTGGACCCAGTCGTTGAACGCGCACCAAATGTCTTCAAGCGTCTCGCGCTTCTTGTCGGTGGCGCACTTGGTGCGCGACATGCGCGTGCTGCAGTCGTTCAGCAGCTGCTTCAACGTGTACAGCGACATCGGAGACGCGTCTTCTTGCTGCAATACATGCACGAAATATGATGGCCCGCTCGTGTGGCTCAGCGCGAAGGAGACTATCTATAGCGCTGTCTGTGGGCACGAGGCCTTCTTTGTTGCGGGGATCTTTACACGCGCCGTCGACCTATTCTTAGGTGGCGGCGAAAGCAGCGGGGCCATCAAATCTCATCACTCCCATACCGAAAAAAAGATCGTGTGCTGGGGCTTTCCATGCGCCGATATCTTCAGGTCCTTCGCCACAGTGAACGCCGCATATCGGTTCGAATCAGAGTCGCTTCTCCTGTTCATAGCTTTTGCGAATGGAATAAAGAGCAAACACGTGCATAAATACATCACTTGAGCATTTCATCTTTGTTGTCTTCTTACACATAGGACCGAACTTTCACCGGCGCCACGGGGACGATGCACTGGGCGGGGCTCTTGGGCTTTGCTTTACTGACTGCTTGCTTGTGAACGCACGCGGGGAGAAGCTGGGGAGGAGGGGGAAAGCATGAATATACAACAAAGTACTTCTATCTAGAATGGTACATTGGATAAATAGTCGAAAGAACGAAGGGGGGACGACTCGGCAGCCGCGATCATTCATCTACGCAGACACACCGCGGTCGACGGAGAGACTCAGGCGCCGCGACATGGCGATTTCTGAGCACTCCATCATCATGCGGTAGATCTTCTTCTCACTGCACCCGGCCTTCGTGAGCATCGTGACGCGCTCGAGGGGCTTGAGCCACCGCACTTTGCGGCGCCGTGCAAGTCGCTGCGGTTTCCGAGTCACATCTGTACCCTTGCACGCGCTTGTGTCGTCGTCGTCGCGTGCTGCATCCAGCTCGTCCTCGTCGTCCGTCGCAGCGGCACACACTTCGTCGAGCGTCGAGCTCCACACTTTCTTGGGTTTCCGCGCGAGCCCGACCGAGGGGCCGCCGCGCTTGGGGATCGCGCTACCGCCGATGCCGACGCCGAACTCATATACAGTGACTGTCGACCAGCGCACGCACTTCTTGAGCGTCATCTTGGCGGGCGGGAGGGAGGGAGGGAGGAAGCGCTTGTGCGGTGGCGCGACGGCGAAGGAAAGAAGCGAGTGAGCGAGCGGTCTCTTCTCTCTCGCATGCGAACGACCACTTGCCGGCGTTCTCTACCTACAGCCGCCAAAAAGGGGCAAGAAATAGATAGCATCCCTCACTCCCGCCCTATTAATTCCACGGCCGCCACGGCACAGAAAAGAAAGGGGCGGGGCGGCAGCATCCCTTCCGCTTCTCTAAACCTCTCGTTCGGTTTTCGCGGCCCATGCAAAATTCAAGACAGGAGGGATGACCTCGGCTCCGACCCGCGCCATGTGGTCGATTGAGAGGGTGGTTTTCGCGGAAAAAAAAGACCGCGGCACGTGGCTCCCGCAGTCGGTTCCCACCCCCGACCCGCCTTGTTTGCGTTGGTTCGTTGCAGCGGCGTCGCCCCTCCTGAGCTTAATCCGCAACTGGTTGTCAATCTGTTCAGCCCGCCCAGCCGGCGACAAAAACGGCGCTTACGGCAGATCCCACATGGCTCTGACTGGCCATAAAGATTTATTAATGCATGTTTTCAGCCAATGGAAGCGCCACTGACCAGTTTTGGCGGGAAAAAAAGAAGGAAAAGACCAAGAGAAAAGACCTGGTGTGACACCGACGACGGAGCGGAGGAAACGTGTTCGGCCGCAACGCGCGCGCACGCCGCTGCTCCCCCCCAATCCCCATCCAGCCGCTCTCTATTACGTTCGGCCGACCAACCGTCGGGTGCCACGCGACGATGACGCCACCGGATCTTCCAAGAAGCGTGGAAAAGTGTTGATGCTACAAACTGGGACTTTGCGCACGATCGAATGGTCGACTGGGTTGCGGTTGCACGAGCGCAAAGCGGTTCGAGTGCGAGTTGAAGACCTGCGCAGTATGCGGCCGCCGCGCAACGCCTTCCGGTACTTCAACGTACAGCAAGGGCGCACCTGGGGATGCTGACTCGTTGCCGCTGTTGCTGCTGCCTCCGTCGTCGCATGAAGCAGTGAAGTCGCTGGTGACTACTGCGAGATCCGCGCGGTAGAAGTCACTGCGGACCATGGAAAACGATGTGATGCGACAAGAAGACGGATTCGAGACCGCGATGTCGTCGGCGATGAAGTCTTCGACGGGCTCGCTAAAGTGGATGTGCAGGCGGATCGAGCATGTGTCGGAGTGCGTCCCCGCTGCTGGTAAAATTGCTGCGCTGGACGACCTGACGGACGCCTCGTCCGCTGTGCAGATAATCACGTGAGGACACGCTTCCTCTGCGCATTGTGATGGACGAGGAAACGTCAGAGAGAAGGCTCACAGTGGGTGATACAGTGTTGTGAACGTTTGGCCTCACTCACCTCCAAGGAGAAATTGCACTTTCATGCGATCCACCGCGTCGTCTCGACCATACCCAGCGACATCCACGGGTCGGACCCCTTTGCATCGAAGATTCCTGTGCATGTGCAGCAGCAAGATCATGTACAGCGGAGCATGCCAAGAGTGCGTGCATCCGATCTCTTACTTGTCTGCGCCTCGGCTGAGGAAGTACCTGACAAGCTCATACCGCGCGAAAAAGCTCGCAACATAGAGCGGAGTCCGCTGTTTTCACACGCACACCGCCATGGCAAATGATCATTTCAAGCGAAAGCGCATCCGTCGTGCAACACGACCGCACGATATTGGAGCTGCGTGCCATGTTTACCTTGTGGTCGCCCTGTAGGATCAACATGCACCCAGTGAGACTTCGATAAGCAGCGCTTTTCAATGGAAGAAAAACAGGTGCGCACTCACAAAGATCGGTGAGCCGCGAAAGGACGGCGGGAGTATGTGTGGCGAGTATGTACCAGAAACCAAATCAGTTCAGATATCAGGAAATGATTTAAACGGTCCGCACCTTGGTGAACACGACGTGTGGATGGCGCTGCACCACTTGTTCCACGATGTCCTTCCTGTTCGCGCGGATGGCTTGGAACAAGCGCTCGACCGCGGCCATGGAGACGTCATCTTCTCTGCTGGTGTGGCTAACGCGAGCTTGCGCTGCTGGTGACGACGCCGATGCGAGTTGATACTTGGGTCCATAGGTGCGAGTCCACCCGAGAAGATGTTTCGCGGAGAGCGTGGGTACATTTCGCTTGGGCGGAGCGTCAGGGAGCATGGCGTCTTGTCGCGCTCTTCTCCCCGTTTTCCCATCCACAGCATTATTGTCGGTAGTTTCAGATTCTTGGGAAATAAACCTCCGTAAGCTTATACCGCGTCGAAACCTGGCAATACGGACACATGCGTTATCTGGCCAGCCGACCCATTTATTGTACAGCAGAGGTCACTATGTGTAGAAGAAACCCCTCGGTTTAGTAGACACCCCCTCATCACAGAACAAGAACAGGCGGGAGGGTGAGTAATGATGCACCTGGTGTGGTGATTGCTGCAACTCGGTGGTTTGCAAAGTGGCATCAGCGAGTGTTGATGTCACTTCTCGCAAACCACACAAAAAACAACACAGGCGCGAACCACAATGCACTGCTACCAGATGCGTTTGGAGCCAAACTGCCTGCTCGCTTTGGACGATGACAAGCATGCGTATTTGCAGCAGAAAGACCCGTCACTCGCCCCCTCGCCACAGAAATCCATCCTTCCATGGCGCGCAGCGCAGACACCTGCATGGATTCTTGCAGGGTATGCAGCCCCACAAGGTCTCGCTCCAAACCATTTTCTTACCCGCACGCGAGATCATCTCTCCCGGCTCTGGCTCGAAATCCAACCGCTTGCAAGCGGTGGCCCGCCACGTCGTCCATCCTGAGACCTGCATCTCCCATGCAGCGGGTAGGGCTGGCAATAGTTTCAACATCACTTTTCGCAGGTCGCCCGCGGCCTTGATTGTGCTTTTTCGCCTAATTTTCCAGCCAAAGATTTTCTTCTGGATCTACACTATCGGAAGAAAACCCACCCACAAAATTAGCGAATGCGCCGCAACCATCACTCCAGCCCTTTTCCTTCCTTCTGGCGGCTGGCAGCAGCGTGTGGGTGCGGTTCCTTTCCTCCTCAGTCATTTATTATACGCTTCTGCGGCAGAAGCGCGAGTGAGGAACGAGCGACTCGTTTTGTCCGCGCGCGCGCCCTCCCTCCCCCCTCCTCCTCCTCCGCAGTGCGGAATTCGAGCGCGAAGCGAGCCCCGCAGTCAGCAACCGTCCGCCCGCGCGCGTTCCGTTTGCACCTGCGCCTCTTATTGTGAGCGTTAGCGCTTGACCGCCGACTCGTCCAGGGAAGCAGCAGAACGATCGCGCGCCTCGTTGTATCGGACTCTGTGCCAAGGTGCGTCGAGTGACGAGTGATGTTTTTATTTTGTTATATGTCGGCTGCATGTCTGGCGCGCGTTGGCGACGTTTGGTGTGTGTGTTTGGTGATGGTGAAGGAGAAAAACAAAAATCTGTGTTCAATGATTGGAAGGGGGAGTGGGTACATAAGACTGAATGAATGAGTGAGTGGGTAAATATCGCATGGTGGCTGACTTTGTTGGTTACCTCTTTCTCCATTTGAAAAAAACAAAAACAAAAAACTTGCTGTGCAGATGTCGTACTCGGTGAATCCGCATCAAATGTACTCGACGGCGTCGAAGAACGGTCCGTTGTCGTCGAGACACACGATGTCGTCGAAGAGCTCGTTCTCGGGGTCGAGCAGCAGCGTCATCAGTGTCGACAACTCGCTCGTGCCATCGTTTGAAGCGATGAACCCGTTTGCGAAGGCTGGTCTTGCAAACGGAGAGGACAAGCGCTGGCAGCCAGTCCCGGACCTCATTCACTCGAAGGAATCGCTGTACTTTCGTCGCGCGGTTGGGCAACAATTAAAAAAGGCGCACGAGGAAATTTCGCCAGCCGAGCTCGAGGTGCGCGCCAACACCCCCGAATACAAAGTCGATGAAGGTGATTGGGTAGCGCACAGTACCAACAACCAACTAGCATTGATCACGCCGCTGAAAGCTGTCGCTAGAATTCCAGCGAACTTGATCATCTCGGACACGAATGTGACTTCGACCGTGGAATCGACGTTCATCTCAGGCTTTTTGCGAAAGAAAGGAGAGAAGAATCGGTCGTTCAAGCGTCGGTACATGGAGCTCAATGGCACGGTGTTGTCGTACTACAAGAAGAAACCCGAGAAAAAAACTGGTATCCCGCTGAGCGCCGCTGAGAAGAAAGCCTACGAGCGTGGCTCCATTGACCTGGATCGTGTGTCATCGTTGCAGCCAATGGAAAACAAGGCGGAACCGTTTGGGATTCACTTGGTTACCACTGCGCGCACGTGGGTAATTGCCGCCGAGTCGGAGCAGGATTACCAGCGCTGGCTGAAGGTCTTGTGTAGCGTTGTGAAGTACAGCGCCGTCCACATCACGTACAAACGTATGTTCCAGTTGCAAGAAGTAAGTGCCCAGGCTATTACGGATGTGCGAATGGTCATTGCGACGGGCGATACGGTGGGTGAAATCGTGGAGCACATTTTCAACTGCTATAAGCAAGCGCTTGATGCTGCTCCTCTGCACCCTTACGACCCTAGTAAGTATCTGCTGAAGATTACTGGGTCGCGTGATTACCTGATCGATCGATTCCGTGTGATGAACGAGTATGTGCACGTTCGTGAGTGCTTGCTGACCAAGAAGACGATCCGATTGACGGTGATCCATGAGTCTGTCATTCAGGAGACGGTCATGCGGAGCCTCAGCATGCGCACGGATTCTGGTAACGACATCTCGAGTCAGTTTGCTGAGTTGTGGGATGGCGAGCGAAGCAGCAATTTGCAGATGACGACGCTGGGTGATGACTGGGAGCGGCCATCGTATGAGAGAGGAAATGTCATCCCAAGTGGATCTATTCACCAGCCATTTGCAATTCGCATTCATCGCGTCTTGAACATTCCTCGTACGACTTGCGTCTCGAAGAGAACAAGCGAGGAAGCCTCCGTTCAGCATATTCCGCTGACAAGTTCGAGCGTCATCGTTCGCATTGAACTGTATGATGGTGGTCAATTGCTCGAAGGGGGACAGATTGATACGACCGATGTGCGTTTGAAGGCCCAGCGCAACGATTTGATCTACGCTGAGTGGCCTGATTCGGTGTGGCATAAATTCAACATGAATGTTTCGAGCATCACGCGATCGATGCGTATCCAGCTAACTGTGCTTGGTGTAAAGAAGGTGATCGGAACATCGTCAAACTACATCGACACAACGGAAGAAAAAATGCTGTGCACAGGCATCAATGCATTCGAAGTGGATGGCACCTTGACTCAAGGCACGCAGTACGTCCACATGTACAACAATCTGCATAGCTGCGTTCAAGGTCCAGTTCCGCATGTGGTGATCCCAAGCGAACCGATGATTCATGCCGAGTTTTACAAGTTTGACAGTCCCGTTAAATTTGACTGGAGCGCGGTGGACTCTTCGAATAACATGGGTGAGCGCTTCGAACGGCATTCGATTGTCCAGCTGAGTCGGGCCGAGATGCTTTGGAAGGAAGGTTGGCTTCAAAAAGTTGGTTTTGCTGCGAAGTGGACGCGGTGGAGAAGACGCTGGTTTGTTGTGGATCAAAGCACTTGCACTTTGAGTTACGCGGATGACGAAACTGCTCCTCGAAAGATCATCCCGCTCCGCAATTGTTCAGTGATGCCTGCTGACGATATGAACGAGCAATACACCACGGCTCCTGTGAACAAAGGAACGCGAAAGGTCCGTCAAACGTGGTGCTTCAAGGTTCGCCCTCAAAACTCGTCTCGTGATTACATCATGTTGGCTGAAACGAAGCAAGAGCGAGAGGAATGGATGCTCGCCATCCACACTGTCTCGAAGACCGAAGAAAACTACGACAGTGGCTCATTGTCAGATGTCTCTGTGAAGGCACCGCCGTTTTCTGCAAGTGAGACTGACAATAACGCGGAGGAGGTCGCCGGGAAGAACATCCTGGAGAATTTTGCTCATGATATGCGCCGTGACTCGATGGCCCGCAGCAGTGGGAACAGCTCCTCGGCTCGCGGAACGGAAGGCGTGCTTGCTGACCTGCGTAAGGTCATCTTGCTCGATCCTTTGTTCCGTTTGAGCCCTTACCAGAAAGCTCAGATGTGGAAACACCGCGAGGAGTTTGTTGAGATCCCTGCCGCGTTGCCTCGTATCCTTTCGTGTGTGCACTGGGATGACAAGTTCGAAGCTGAAGAAGCTTTGTCTCTTCTTTCCTGCTGGTCCGTTCCCGAGCACCCTGCTGCCTACATTGAGTTCCTGAATGGAGAGTTTTCGAACGAGAACCTTCGTCAGTTCGCCGTTGATCAACTGGCAAAGATGGCTGACACGACGTTCAGCTACTTTTTGCCGCAGCTTGTTCAAGCGATCAAGTTCGAAAACCACCACGTGTCAGCGTTGTCTCTGTTGTTGATCGAGCGCGCGATCAAAAACCCAAACCAGATTGGTTTTGATCTTTTCTGGGCCATGAAAGTGGAGTCGCATAACCCACAGTACCGCGAACGCTACGGTACCATTCTGAATGCGTACCTCGATGTTTGCAGCCACAAAATGCGTGCGATTTTGAAATTGCAAGACAAGCTCTTCGCTGCTGATGGAATGTTTGAGCGAATCTGTCAAAGTGTGAAGGCGAAGAAGCGCGAAGGAGGGGAGGAAATGAAGCGTGTGATGCGGGAAGGACTCTCGGCATTGAACGAAGTGTTACCAAGCTCCTTCCAGTTGCCGATCGATCCTCGTGTCGAAGTCGGAAAAATTCTTGTGAACAAGTGCCGCGTTATGGATTCTGCGAAAAAGCCATTGTGGCTAGTGTTTGAAAACGCGGAGGAGGGCGGCGACCCTGTCACTGTGATGTTTAAGGCTGGAGATGATGTCCGTCAGGATTGCTTGACTCTCCAGTTGATCCGTTTGATGGACGAAATGTGGCGTGATGAAGGACTGGATCTAGCGATGGAGCCATACAAGTGTGTCGCGACGTCGCCAATGACAGGTATCTTGCAGATTGTTCCAAACTCGGTGACGACTGCCGATGTGCACAAGCGTGTTGGCGTGTTAGGTGCATTCAAGGACCCTAGTTTCTCCGAGTGGATTCGCGCGAACAACCCTGATCCAAAGAGCAACAAGGCTGCAGTGGATCTTTTCCGTCGCTCGTGTGCCGGCTACTGTGTTGCAACGTGCGTCCTTGGTATCGGCGATCGTCACAACGATAACATTATGGTGCGTTTGCGGATCTGTTCATGCTTTTCTTGTTGGATTCCCTGTCTAACTGTTTTTTTTGTTTTTTGTTTTACGTAGATTGGTTCAAATGGTCGATACTTCCACATCGATTTCGGTCACTTCCTTGGCCACTTCAAGTATCAGATGGGCGTCCGACGTGAGCGAACTCCGTTTGTGTTTACCAAGGAAATGGCCCACGTACTTGGTGGGACCGAGTCCAACGAGTTCCACAAGTTTGTTGATACGTGCACCAAGGCGTTCCTGATTGTCCGCAAGCACATGCACTTGCTCGTGTCGCTGTTGCTGCTGATGGTTCCTGCTGGCATGCCGGAGTTGACTGGTCGCGACGACATCAACCACCTTGTGATGGCGATGGCGCCCGAGCTCCCGGATGAACTCGCGTGCGAGAGCTTTGAGCACGCCATCCAGTTCTGCCTGAACAGCAACTTTAAGCGCATCGACAACACCATCCATATCCTGTCCCACTTGTTTAGCTAAGTTACCCCGAGCGACTGCGTGAGAGATGAATCCAGGGACACGTGTGTTCACCAACTTTCCAGCGGTCGGCAGATTTGAAGGAAACGAATGCCGTGCATGCGTCTTGCTGGGCTAACTTATTGGTTCGAGCCGGCGTGATGACCAGAGTAGGAAATAGTTCAAGAATAAATTGTGTCAAAATGGGGTTGGCTAGCGTTTTGATGTGCATCACGCGTCAGTTTGGAGGAACCGTAGGAACCGGAGTCATCCGCTGCATTTTATCGTAATGCCTCTTGTGTGATTTGGGACCGCCATGTTGGTCTTTCTTGCTGCTGACTGCTTTTTTTTTTACGTTTTATACTTTAAAAAAAAGAAGAAGAAAAGTAGGCGTGGCGTAGCTGGTTAAACACTCCCTACTTCACTAAAAAAAAAACCGGTTAGCGATTGAACTGTTTAAGCCAAACAGGTCGTGACAAGTTACATGGTTGTGTCCATAAATACCTCAATGTCGTGTGTAGCGTGGTCCACGCCATATTCGGCCCCTGGCACTTTGGCAGCGTTGGGTGGATATCAACCAACGGAGCTGCCGTTGAGCTCGCAAGCGAAACGTCGTCCGTCAGTGCGGCGCTCGCTTCCTGCGCGTGAAGATGGCTGCGCTCGCTGCGACGTCGCTCAACGGCGTCAAGATCTACAACCTCGCGTCGGGCAAGACGCTCCCGCAGTGGATCGCCGAGAAGACCAAGAATGCGCTCTCCAAAGATGAAGGTGCGGGCGGCCCGCGAGGTTAAACGCAAGCGCCGCGTGCGAGTCAACTCGCTGACTGTTATGATGATGTCTGTACGTGTATATATGTGCGTGTGTGCAGACTACAGACGCCGCATTGAGCTGCTGCAGGATTTTCACTTCGCGTCGGGCTCGCAGCGCGTCAAGATGTCGGGCGACGGCAACTACATCGTGGCCACGGGCATGTACCCGCCGACCGTCAAGGTGTTTGACGTGCGCGACCTCAGTATGAAGTTTGAGCGCCGCCTCGACTCGGAGGTCGTGCAGCTCGAGATCCTGTCGCAGGACTTTGGCAAGTTGTGCTTCTTGCAGACCGACCGCAACCTGACGTTCCACGCGCCGTACGGGACCCACTACAGCTTGCGCATCCCCAAGTTCGGCCGCGATATGTGCTACCACCGCGAGAACTGCGACATCTACGTGGCGGCATCGGGCACCGACGTGTACCGCGTGAACCTGGACCAGGGCCGCTTCCTCGCGCCGCTCGAGCTGAGCGCGCCGGCCGCGAATGTCGTGAAGCTCAACCCGATCCACCAGATGCTCGGCGTCGGCTGCGAGGACGGCACGGTCGAGTGCTGGGACACGCGCAGCCAGCGCCGCGTAGGCATTCTGGACGGCATCGCGGCGTACGCTGGCGGCGTCAGCACGTCGTCTTTCGACGACGCCCCTGTGCAGGTGACGGCGTTGGAGTTTGACGATGACGGCCTGACGTTTGGCGTCGGCACGTCGAACGGCCACTGCCTGCTGTACGACCTGCGCTCGTCCAAGCCGTTGCTGCAAAAGTCGCACCAATACGGGCTGCCGATCGTCGACCTCAAGTTCCACGACTACTCGAAGAAAGTGGTGTCGTCGGACGCCAAGGTGATCAAGATCTGGGACAAGCGCGACGGCGAGATCTTCACGAACGTCGAGACGCCGTCCGAGGTGCGCGACGTGTGTCTCGTGGAAGGTTCGCAGGGCAAGTCGGGCGTGCTACTCGTGGCGGGCGAGCAGGAGCGCGTGATGTCGTACTACCTCCCCGAGCTCGGCATCGCGCCAAAGTGGTGCTCGTTCCTCGACTCGCTCACGGAGGAGCTCGAGGAAGAAGCGCAGTCGACCGTGTACGACGACTACAAGTTCGTCACGCGCAAGGAGCTACTGTCGTTCGGGCTGGAGCACATGGTCGGCACGCCGCTGCTCAAGGCGTACATGCACGGGTTTTTCATGGACGCGCGGCTCCACGCCAAGGTCAAGGCGATCGCCGAGCCGTTTGCGTACGACAAGTGGCGCAAGGACAAGCTGCAGGCCAAGATGGAGGCCAAGCAGAGCAACCGCATCACGATTCAGCGGCGCCTGCCCAAGGTTAACCGCGCCGTGGCCGAGCGGCTGCTGTCGTCCAAGGACAAGAAGAGCAAGAGCAAGAAGAACGGCAGCGACGACGAAGACGAGCACCAGGAGGAGGAGGAGCGCGCTGCGGGCGACGCGTTTGCCAACCCGTTGGGCGACGACCGTTTCTCGCGCATGTTCACGTCCAAGGACTTTGAGGTCGACGAGGACCACGACACGTACAAGCTGTTGCATCCGAACGCCGCGACAAAGAAGCAAAAGAAGGAGGACATGGACAGCGATGCTGGCACGGATAACGAAGATGATGCGGTAGGCGGCCGCTTTGATTTAGTCTCGGACGACGACGAAGTTGAGGGCCGACCGAGCGACGAATCTTCCTCGGAGGATGACGACGAGGACGACAGCAAGCAGCAGCAGCGTTCGCGACCTGGCAAGGCGCAACCGGTAGCAGCGAACCGAAAGCCAAAGTTCTACGAGATCGCCAAGGGCGAGAAGGTAGGCGACCTCATGGACTTTGGCTCGTCCAAGGACCGCGCGACGCAAAAGGAGAAGAAGCAGCTCGCCAAGCTGCCGCTCTCGGAGCGCGTCAAGCTCGAGCGCGTGCGCGAGAAGGAGCGCAGCGCGTTCAAGAAGGAAGAGACGGTCGGCGGCGGCTACATGCGCGAGATGTCGTTCATCCCGCAGAGCGACCTGCGCAAGCAGGAGCGGCAGCGCGAGCGCGAGGCCGCGCGAGACGGGACCGACGAGCGACGAAAGAAGCGCGGCGTGGGCGACCTGAAGCTCGCCAACCCGGGCAGAAACCCGCGCTTCCGACGATAGACGACGACAGACAGAACAACTTGCGCGAGTCGATGAGATCAGCGACAACTAGAGATGTGGGCATGTGTATGTATTGGAATCAAATAAAGAGAAAACCGCGCTGCGTGATGCAAGCACCACCACCTCGTCCACTGTAAAAATACGTTGTCGATTCGCTGCGCGTCGACCCCACTGCTGCATTCGGTTTGCACGCACTCAGTCAGTCGCGCTGTTATCGGAGGACCCGTGAGTTGGATTCGATACTTGGGTTTCACCACGAACTGCATCCTGTGGGGCGCTTGAACCCTGCTGTGTCGTCGCTGGTGGCGCCGTGGAGACAGTTGGAGCGACTGCCGTCTTTGTCTTTTCTTCCAAGAGTTCGAGCTGTCGTGGCAGCAGATCCGGGGACCACTCGCTGCCTCGACGGGGGTACAGCTTCGCGAGCGCGACTTTGCCGAGCGAGTTGAGCTGCGTGCGGTGGTGGTGCTCGGCGACCGAGCGAAACATTTGGCCCTGGCACAGCGCGAAGTCGACGTTCGCCTTTTGCACCGGCGAGAGCTCGTAAAGGTCGTCCTCAATGAGCACGGCAGCGAGTTGGCTCAGAAAGTATGTCGACACGGCAGGCGAGACGTCTTCAAGTGCTCTGAACGAGCAAATCACAAAAGTAAGCCGAGGATTTCGCAGCAAGAGGGCGCGAACATAGGAACAGCACTCACTTAAAGTCTTGGATCGTGAACGAGTACAGGATGCACTTTTTCGAGATAGCCGTGGCCGTCGAGACTGTGCGATAGATCTCGTCGGGTTTCGCCATGAGCGCGTACTGCTCGAACACGGCGTTCTCGCTCACGATG
>JAADVP010000326.1:0-25586 GCA_023335675.1 Globisporangium solare | reverse complement strand
TGCTGCAGTGCGGATGGGGACCATTCTGGAGCTCTGCGCTCGACGGCGCCACTCACTGGAGCAAGCGCCGCTCGACAGTTCGCACGCGCAAAAGCGGCAGCTGCTTGTTTGGTCATTTTTGGAGGGTTTCTCTCTCATACCAGGCTTCTAAATAGCTAGTTGCGCCATCAACGCTCCTCAGTCATCCACGTCCGCGACGCCTTCGCTCGTGATCTCAAAGCGCGCCGACGCGTTCGGGAGGTACGGCGACATGGCCACGTGAATGCGTCTTCGCACCGAGTGCGGCGTGCGCGTGATCATCAGTCTGTAAGACAAAAACAAATCAGTAAGCTACATGTGGCCGCTCAATATATATATATATGAGAGAGCAAACCTCTGGTTGATGCAGTTGGACCACGAGAGCCCGAGGGCGGGCTTGTGCGCACTATGCACGTCGTCACTAAAGTTGCCCGTGACCTGGTTGGACACGACGAACACGACCTGGTACTGCGCGCTCAGGATGCGCATGCAGTTGGCCATGTGGAACATCAGACGCGACCGGCGGCTCGCTTCCTGCGGGCCACACATATATAAAACGCAGTCAGCTCGACTGCGTATGGGATACGAAGCATGCGGTTCTACCTTGATGGACGTCGTCGCTTCCAGTCGGAACACGGCCGCGATCGAGTCGATCACGACCAACTTGGTGTTCTGCTCCTCCAGCAGCGTCGGCAGGCGGCTTTGCTGCACAGTTCAATAACTTTATCATCAGCTCCTCCTACTCATGCATGCCCCCCGCATGCGCGTATACATATATGCACCATAGCAACCGCACCAGCAACTCCAGCAGTCCGTCTGCTTCGTACACTTGCTCGATAAAGACGCCGTCCAGGAACGCATTCGATGCGGGAGCCGCGTCTGCCTCGCACTTGCGCTTGCGCTTGCGCTGCGTGGCCATCCGCGCGCCGTACCGCGCCGCGTACACGCCCGCGAGCTCGTGCAGCCGCTTGATGGAGCCGATGCCCTCGGTGCAGATGTAGCAGGCCGTGCTGCCGAGCCCGCCGAGCGGTGGCGGCAACGTGCTCTGCAGCAGCAGCTGGAGACAGAGCTGCGTCTTGCCCGCCGAAGCCTCGCCGCAGACCTCCGTGAGCATCCCGCTGCGGAAGCCGCCGCGCAGCAGGTCGTCGATGGCGTCGCAGCCGCAGCGCAGCAACCGCGCGTCCTGCGCGCGCCACAGCTCCAGCGCCGTCGTCGCCATTATGGATTCGCCTTTTTTTGGCGGGTGATAATGCAATGCAGCAGTACCGTGCACGACAGTTCAAAGAGAAAATAAACAAGTGTTGTTTACAACAGAGAGTATTGTTTGTTTAAGTAAAAAAGCGCTTTGTGGAAAAAAGAATTGTTTTAAACTATTCGTACTTTGCAGGGACGCGACGGCTCGCAAGTGGTTGGCTGGCAGATCGCTCTCGTTTCTTTATTCGAAGCCCACAACCAAGCGCTCATTTGCGAAAAGCGCCCGACCGACGAGCAGCAGCAGGAAACCGCGATTTTGTAATTGCAGCGGCCTCGTGTGTGTTTATATATGCGAATATGTGAATGTGTGTGTTATTCGGAGAGGAGCTGATGTGCTATCCTGAGGGGCTGATTCTTATGATTGAGAACATACGAAGTCCAGTACGCTGGCCTGATCCTTCTTGCGCTTATACCCAGTGTGCGTATGTGCGTGTTGCATATGTGGACGCTCGCGTTCTTTATGCGTTTCGTATTGCGTATCTGCAGTCAAATCTGCCACAGTTTTTGACGTTCTCGATGGTCAATTATACTGCTATTGGCTGCACATAGCAAGCGGTTGTTCATGATAGGAACCCTTCGAAAACAAACACCCCGTGTTTCAAGGAGCCAATTACAACTCACATGCATTCATTACCACAAACAACATTTTGCATAATGCTATCACCATATAGTGAATATGGGAGTGCATATGCGCTTTAATGCGATATGAGCGTGCGCGCAGCATTTGATAACGGAAATAGTGTCTGTAGGCAGCGAGAGCAAAGCTTGATCTTGTGCCGTTTTGGTAGTTTAGCGTATTGACCAGCAGCTTATGATATCTGTCTCTCAATGACAAGAGTGTACTTTTTGAAACTCGGCAAGTATGCGATTGCGTTTGTTGATTGCTTACGGTGGGCGATCCGTTCGTGAATACGCGTTTGCGTTGCTGGTTGCTAATGTGGTGGCGGGGCTATCCGTCAGAGCCATGTTCAACGACGCAGCCATTTTGATGTGTAAGATATTTCGATGTGTAAGATTGAGGTATGCGATCCGTTTGGAGCTTTTGGGGGCTTGTGGGAATCGGCGTCTGAGCGATAAAAAAAAAAAGATATCAAGCCTCATTCAAACGCACATGGCTTCGATATGTGGCACCCACAGTCGGCGTCAATACGGAAACAAACCACCCAGTCCGCGGGTCCTCGTAGAGTGGGTTCTACAAACCCAGCTGGTGTGCGGATACCCAAACAGGCTCTTCGTGAGAAAGAAAACCAACATGCTGTGCGAATATGGCAAATTGATGAGGCGCTCAGCCGCTGCTTGTTTGCTGCGAACCAGCGCGACATGGGCTCCTCCCTCCCACCAATTTATGCGTTATGCCACGAAAGCGAATCCATATCCAAAATGCGTGGGTGTCTTTTTTATTCAGCTGGAGGATCAAACGGCATAACAAAGAAAGTGTGAGAAAAAAAAAAGTGGACCGTGAATCTTGGGCAGATCTTTCTTTTTCTCAGCACACCATGCACTGGAAAATGAATAAACAGCAGAGTGCGAGTCTTTGCCGAGGAGATGGATATGCGCCGCATATAAACACACCACATGCAGTCAGCCTTCGCAAATGGAAAGAGCCTGCTGCTGCTGTTGGTCGACTCGATTATACAAACAGCGTGTATTTACAGAAGGGGGGATCTCTGACAGAGCTCGCGGCTGGGTTTGCAAAAGGCAGCTGTTTTAGGCAACGCGATTGCGTTAAAGAGTGAGAGCGGACGGGGGGTCATGTCTAGTCCCGACTGCACTGTATAGCAAGTCGTGGCGGACCGGGTTTGTGCCATCCGTCCGCTTGTGGGAAAGAACCCACTTGTATACAAAAACCAAGACGAACGCTGCGCAAGTCGCGCAGTTGCTGAGTGTCTGTGTGTGCTGTTTGTCAAAAGCGTGCAGGTGTTTGCTGTTAGGGGAGCAAGTGCTGCTGCGTGCTGCCTGTTTTTTCTGCGCGTTGTCTCGCAAATCGGTCGGGGATTGTACCGGATCCCGCTCGCTCGCTCGCCCGCTCGCTGTGGTGGCCGCGCGGCGTGCAGAGCAGTTCGACTTTGGCGAAGAACAGCAACGGGCTGTTCACTCCATTTACGTAAAAGAAGCTCGTGTTCTCGCCGCTTCTTCGTATCTGCAGCATTCCCCCCCTCCCCTGCGCAAGTTTGCAAGCCTCCCCCTATCTATCAACCCCGCATATTTTTTTTTTTATTTTTGACAAGTCACACTTGTTTGTCGACGACACGCAAACAAGTACCCACCCGCCCACGCAAGCGTTCGTGAATGCCGTCGCCGCCCATGATGATGATGCAAGTGGACACGCCGTTGACCATCCAAGTGATGGCGCCGCTGCCCAGCACGAGCAAGACCGTCTACGTGCGCATGCAGAACGTGCCCGGCAGCGTCGCCATCGAGCTCACGCCCGCGATCACCAGCGTCTTCGACATCGTCCAGAAGTTCCACGAACTCGTCTTCTCCAAATCGTACGTACCCCGCGCTTGCATATATGCATATATATTTATATATATGCATATATACATATATATATATTATTTATATATGCAGCCACAATGCGTCGTGTTGCTAACAAGCATGGGCATTGTTCATTGCTCTTCCGATAGCTACGTGGCCTTTATCCGCGCGTCGTCGCTGCTCGCCATGCGCGCGGACCCGCGCTCGGGCGCGGCACGCGAGACCGCGGTCACGGACGTGTGTGCACTCGCGGACGCCGAGGTGCTCGTGTACGCGCCCTGCGACGAGCTGCGCGTGCTCGTGGAACAGGGCTGTCTCACGCCCTGTCTGCAGCAATCCCACCCGCAGTCGCCCACGAGCTCGCCGAGCCTCAAGCGCAAGGGCCGCGTGAGCTCCGTCACGAGCAACGTCGAGCGCGTGCACCGCTACGGCGCCGAGCTCGCGAAAATGGACGTGTCACCGCGCGAGAAGGCGCTGATCGAGGACCTGCTCATCGTCGGCGACGAGCAGGTCGTGGACGCCATGGAGCAGTTCGTCGTGCACCGCAACGCCGCGAGCGTGCGCCGCGTGCTGCGCGGACCCGCAGCGTCGCCGCTCAAGCCCCTGGTGCGGCGCATGGAGAGCGACGAGCACGCGCTGTCGCTCGATTTCTCGTCGCTCGACGTGCACTCGCCCGCGGTCCACAGCGCGAACCCATTCCTCGTGGGCGACGCGAACCCGTTCCTCGCGGCCGCGACGAGCTTCCACCCGGTGACGGAGCAGAGCAGCGCGTTCGCGGCGAGTCTCGACGACCCGTTCGCGATCACGAGCAGCGCGCGCCGCGCGCGGCCGTCGCTGCTGTTTGGCGACGACGCGTCGACAGCGCTGCTGCCGTCGATCCGCGAAAAGGTGACGCCGCCGCCCGCGCACCGGCAGGCGCTATCGCTCGACGACCTGGCGCCGCCGCCGGCGTTCGACGAGAGTGGCGCGCCGCAGCTTTTCTCGATCGCGCACGTGCTCGACAACGTGCCGGTCTCGCGGGGCTTCCACGACGCGTACTCGGTCGGCCGCGTGCTCGGCGCGGGCAAGTACTCGGTCGTGAAGCAGTGCACGCACGTGGCCACGGGCGCGGCGTTTGCGGTCAAGATCATCGACAAGCGCCAGACGATGGAGGTCAAGTTCCTCAAGCGCGAGCTCGAGATCATGTACGGGCTGCGCCACGACGGCGTCGCGCAGCTCGTGGCGTTGTACGAGAGCCACGACGAGCTCTTCCTCGTGCTCGAGCTCTGTCGCCAGGAGCTGTTCGAGTACATTGACCGCCACGGCCCGCTGCGCGAGCCCACGGCGCGCAAGCTCATCCGCAAGCTCGTGGCCACGGTCGCGTACCTGCACGACGAGTGCATCGTGCACCGCGACATCAAGCCCGAGAACATCCTGATCCACGGCGACGGCGACGTGAGCGACATCAAGCTCTCGGACTTTGGCATCGCGCGCAAGCTCGACGGCACCGTCACGCTCACGCCCCACGAGAGCCTCGCCGAGCAGCTCAACAATAGTGACGCCGCCGCGCTGTCGTCGAGCGGCGGCGTGCGCAACCGACTCGCGCGCGCGCACACAAAGTGCGGCACGCGCGACTACGTGGCGCCCGAGGTCATGAGCGGCAAGGGCTACGGCACCGAGGCCGACCTGTGGAGCGTCGGCGTCGTGACGTTCGTGGTGCTGAGCGGCTGCGCGCCCGTGTTCCTGCCGGCGGCCGACGGCACGCGCCGCGTGTTCTTCCCCGACGATGCGTGGGCGGGCGTGTCGGACGCCGCCAAGCGCTTCATCGAGGCGCTGCTCGTGCGCAACCCCGAGGCGCGCGCCACGGCCGCCGACGCGCTGCAGCACGCGTGGCTGCTCCAAGACACAAGCCACTAGCGGATCTCTCTAACGTTCACATATATAATATAAACACTTCCACCTCGCATGCTTTACGGGAACTTGTCGTGCGCGCCAAAGTCGCTGGACACGCGCGACGCCTTGGAGCACTTGAGCAGCGCGAGCGCCGCGACGCTCGCGAGCGCGCTCGCGACGAACACCATGTCGAAGCAGCGGTGGAACACGTCGAAGCGGATGTCGCCGAGCACGGCGTCGATGCGCGCACGGTGCGTCGGGCTCAGGTTCACGCGCATGAGCACAAACGCCGACACAAAGTACATGCCCGTGAGGTGCGCGAGCCAGAGCCCGACGCTGTTGGACGACACGGTGCTCGACCACGCGCGGAACATCTTGAGCAGCGTGAGCAGGAAGCCGCGCGTCTGCGTGAGCACGAGCACGCCCACGAGCGCGAGCGACGCCATCTCGGACAGCAGGCGCAGGTTGATCCAGAGCGCCACGGACGGCCACACATACAGGATCTTGTCGATGGCGTCCGTGATCGGGTCCTTGTCGCGGCGGCGCCGCAGCGCGACGTTGACCGTGCTCGTGAGCATCTTGTACACGCAGAACGCCGACAGCACGTAGCCGAGAAAGTTGAGTGCGCGGCCGCGCAGCGTGCGTGCGCGCAGCGACCGGTGCTGCACGTCGCGCATGTCGTGGATCTCGAGAAAGAGCTCGCGCCCGAGCTCCTCGAGGCTCGCGATCTCCACCTGCAGGCTCCTGCGGAACGACGCTACACAAACACAGCACACAGAATGAGCGCGCCGCGATGGTGTGCAGACGGCAAAGCGGCTTCGTACCTTCGCTGGGTGCGGCGCGGCGCTGCAGGAGCGCGAGGGCCCTGCCGAGCCACGACGCTGCGGTGGCGCTGGACGCGCTCGCGGCGGCACCCGTGGCGCTGCGGGACGACTCGAACACAAGCCGCTTCTTCTTGGCGAGCAGCACGTCCACGTTGTGACGCAGGCGCTTCTCGAGACACTCGATGTCGTCCTCGGCGATGCGGCGCCAGAATACCGAGAGGTACTCGTACGGACAGTTGACGGCGCCAAAGCCCGAGAGGATCGCCATGAACACGACGCCGAGCAGACTCACGCGGCTCACGAGGTTGCGCATCGAGAATAGCGCTGCGTACGGGCGGCAAAACACGTGCTCAGCAAAGCGCTAGCGATCCGCAGAACAAGACACACGCAGCGTACCTTCCACAGAGGGCGCGGGCGCGTCGTCGTCGAGCGCGGCGCCGAGCCGCCAGAAGCCGTAGAGGTACGCGGCGAAGAGCGCGCCGGCCGCGAGCACTGCGTGGCGCCGCGCCAAGCCGTACTCGCGCGCAGCCGTGTAGAAGAGGGCGAGCGGCAGCACGAGCACGATGAGGCCCGTCATGGCGATCAGATCGACGCGCCAGACCCACTGGCGCGACGCGACGTGCATCACGTCCAGGAGCTCGAACAGCACCATCTCGAAGATGCTGAGCGAGAACGTGACCGAGAGCGAGAAGAGCAGCTGCGTGCTCGCGGCCTTGACCTCGTAGTCGCGGAAGAGCCACCACGTGAAGAACGCGCGCGCGAAGGCGAAGAACGCGAGCCACGACGCCAGCAGCACGCCCGCGTCGCGCAGCGGCAGCGCCGTCGCGTTCTCGAGCACCGCCAGCATGTTGCTGTTGTTGCCGGCTTGTTGGGGGGATGGATTAGATATGGAGAAGGGAAGAAAAGGGGTACGTTCCGAGGGTTACGCGACGCACATAGTGTGGGCCACACTATCAGGAGTGGTGTCCTTTTAGAATAGGTAGATGGGTTGTGGATGTCTTCTGGAAAGGTTTTTGTCTGTGTTTCCCTTATTAAACTGTATACCGTATGTAAAAAGGGTTATGGTGAATAAAAAGGTTGTTGTTGTAGCCGCCGTCGCTATCTTTAACTGACAGGACCCTTTGAAACGGACCCTCTTGGGAATGGCAATGCGCGCTGCCGCATCGGCGCCTGCTCTGCTCTCTCTGTGCACGCGCGCAGGCGCATACACACACACGCAGAGACACAGGCGCATACTCAGACGCAGACGCGATGACGCAGCAGGGCGCGACGCTGCAGAACTACAACAACGAGCTCGTCAAGTGCATCGAGGACCTGCGCGAGGAAGTGAACCGCGCGATGCTCAAGGAGGAGGAGAAGGCCAAGATCCAGAAGGTGCGGGCAGCCTCAGCCACGCAGGGTGTATATATATGTGTGTGTGTATGCAGCTGCTGACTGTCAGTGTGGCGCGTAGGATCTGGCGATCCTCACGGACCGGCTGAGCAAGATCAACGAGGCGCTCGCGCGCAAGACGCAGGCGCGCAACGAGTACGATCGCACGATCCAGGAGACCGAAGCCGCGTACATGAAGGTGCGTTTCCCTGCAGCGCTGTCTGCCGCTGCGTGTTCTGCACGGGACATGGAGGCTCACGATGCGGCGCACTGCAGATCCTGGAGAGCTCGCAGACACTGCTGCACGTGCTCAAGCGCGAGACCGTGCAGCTCACAAAGAAGCAGACGTCGTCCTAGAAATCACACACGCGCGCTCGCTAACTTTATGCAAGCAAATCCCTTCCTTCGTTATTATTCTGCTGCTCCACGTGGCGTTCGCTTCCCCTCGAATCGGTCCATTCGCGCACGAGCGAGTCGCTTTATCTGTGGCGCAGTTCCTTGGCCACGGGGTCCATGACGATCGCCTGGCGGCGGTCCTTGCCGCGGCGCTCGCGTCCAAAGCACAGCGTCGCGCTCGTGCCGTCGGCCAGCGCACTCGTGAGCACGTCGACGCAGAGCTTCACCTTGCGCACCTGGTGCATCAGCAGGAACGGTTCGCTCGCCGGCGTCGGCGTCAGCTCGTCATAGTGCGCGTTCACTTCGACCTCAATGTCCTACAAACAAGAAAGCAACAGCAAACCAATGAAACCTTGTCGACCGCCAGCACCCAGAGCTTGCTTGTGCGCTTTGGGACGCACCTTGAGCTGGTTCTCGTACGTCGACAGCGCGCCGCTCTTGTCGGCCGTCGTGCTCGTCTTGGGCTGGAACACGAACCGCGGCGCGCGCACGGGGTACTCGGGCGAGATCTCGACGATCGCGGGCATCTTGACGCGGTCGTTCGCGAGCACGAGGCGGAAGTACCGGCAACCGTCGATCGGCAGGTGGAACCGCGTGCGCGCCGCCTGCGCCTTGAATAGCTGGAAGTAATCCTGCGTCGGCGCCGCGATCTCGCTCCAGCTCTCGACCTGCGTCTTGCTGTGCTCACCCGTCGCGAAAAGCGCCTTCGCGGCCGCGTGCACAAACACGACATCGTTGCGTCTCGAGCTGCTGCCGGCGGACGCCGTGTGGAGCTGCTCGAGCTGTCTGCCCAAGTGCACACTCGTCACCAGCCGCTTGACGAGCTGCTGCATCACGCGGCGTACCGACGGCTCGGGACGCCGCACCGCTGTGCCACTCTCGCTCCCAGCGTCGCGCTTCATCGGGCGCAGGCCGCAAATCCATTGCGCCCAGTAGTATGGGCGACACACCGCGTCGACGGGGAACTGCACTTCGCGGCCGCGTTGCGCAAACTCGTAGTTGCCCGCGACGCGCGGCAGCGTGAGCCCGTCATCGCCCGGGAAAAGGTTCATGAGCACACTCTCGAGCTTGCTGCCGACCGCTGGCGACTTGGCCACGAGCTCCACGGTCACAACCTTGGCCATGGGCAGGTACTGGAACAAAAGCGAGAACGCGCACGACGACGGCGTGCCTGCGATGCGCTCGCCGTCCACGGACAGCGACAGCGTGAGCTGCAGCGCCTTGCCGCTCGGCTTCCACAGGTCCACAGTGCGCGCGGTCTCGTCGTCGTTGTCACTGTTCTCCGCCGCGTGCTTGGCGTCGTCCTCGTGCGCAGCACTGGCGTCGACGTCCATGGCGTCGACTGGCGTCGACTCTTTCTCCCGATCGGTCTCGTCCTGTTCGTACGGCCGCAATGCGAGCAGCTTCTCCGCGGTGCCCGTGGTGGCGATCTCGCCGCTCTCGAATGGGGTCAGCGCTGGTGTCGCCGCCTTGGCGCGCAGCACCGAGGGCGAGCGCGACGGCGCTGCACGCGCGCTGCCGCTGGCATCCGTAGACGTAGCAGACGCTGCCGTAGCAGACGGCGACCGCGACGCTGCTTTGAGTCGCTTGGCCGACGCGTCAGGATCCATGGACGACGATCCATTCCCAGGTTGCAGCGCGCTGGGGAAGCGTCGCTTCTGGTGCGTGCTCGGCGGCTTCACGACTGCGGTGGCGTCGATGATCGCGAGGCCCATCTGCGACGACGCGTCGCTCGCGATCTGGTACGCCTCGAGCTCGCAGTAGAGCGTGTAGAGCGGCGCCGGGAGCTGCGTCGTGGCGTCGTGCTGCCGCGCCAACTGGACGCTCACAGGCGCGCCCATGTACTGCTGCAGCGCCGTCGTCGCGTCCTCGATCGACGCGACCTCCTGGCGCAGGCCATCGAGGAAGCTCTGCTTCGCCTGCGACGCCGCGTCGATCTGCTCAATGCGCGCCTTGAGCTGCTTCAACTGCGCGATCATTCTGCGCATACAACAACAGCGCGAATAAGCGTGCGTTTATTTCCCCTACTCATGAAGCACAAACGGCCTGGGGAACGTACCGCTTGCGGGTGTCCAGCTCCTGCGTGAGCTGGTCGAGATGCTGGCGGTGGCTCTCGGGGTCCACGGCGATCGGCAGCTTCCCATTCTCAAACTCGATCTTGTCCATTTCCTTGGTGCTATTTAACAGAACGCACACATCAAGGAGAAGCACACGTAAGTAAAGCGACGCGATAGCTAGTGCAGCCGATCTAGTAACGTGCCTGAAGCCGCGGCAGCGTCGGATCTCGCGCAGCAGGTGATCCTTCTCGTAGAGCAGATTCTGGAGCTTGAGCTGGTGGGCCTCGACGACGTCCTTCTGCTCCTGCACGCGCATCTTCCACGCGTCGGCCTCGAGGAACGTGTCGCGCAGCCCGGCCTTGAGCGCGCTCAGCAGCACGAGCACCTGCCAGCGCTGCTGCTTGAAGTGCACCTTGTCGAGCGCCATGCGATGCTTCTTGGCGCGTGCGCTCTGCTCCTGAAGCGCCAGCAGCAGTGCGCGGATCTCGTCGCATGTGCGCTTGAGCTTCTGCAGCGCCGACGGCGCCGCGCTGCTTCTCGGGGTCACCGCGCTCATGTTGGCTGTTCGGCACTGAAGCGCCTGTTGTTGTGGCGCGTAACCCGCAGTGTACCCCACCCCCCTTTCGAGGGATACAAAACCTATGATGTGTCATCCTGTCATACAGACTACCCTGCTAAAGCGCATGTCGAGCATTGGCCATCAACCAGTTTCTCGCCATACAGAAATGGACCTATGATACAGCATAACCATCACGGGTACAAAAGCATGTGGCTGTAGGGAAAGAGGAGGTTGCGCGAAGGTACGCGCGCGCGCCTCGGCCAGTGATTGTCTGGTGTCCGCTAATTCCAGAGAAACAAGCGCCGCTGCCACCATGATGCTCCGCGTCCTCGCCAAGCGCGCGCTGCTGCTGGCGCAACCTGCGCGCCCTTCGCTCGCCAACGCCACGCGCGCCTTCGCCAGCAAGGCCCAGGACGCCGCGGAGGCGCTGCGCCCGATCCACTTCGAGCAGGAAGAGAGCGTACGTGCTGTTGTCCTCGTGCGGGATGGATGCGTATCCTGCTGCTGGATGTGTTGCTGATGATGATGTATGTGCTGCGATTGCGATTGGCGGTGCGTGCATGCGCTTTCAGGACGCTGCGGCTCGCCCGTTCAAGATTGTGGGCGTACGCGACGTCGAAGTGGAGGACTGGGAGTACCCGACGCGCGTAGAGGGCGAGAAGAAGGCGCGAACGCTGCGCAACCGCTTCAACCACCCAAACTTCATCAGCCTCTGGGTCGACAAGCTCGCGCTCGTGGAGGAGTTCCTGCAGAAGGAGAAGATCCCGTACTCGAGCGAGGGCGTCGTGAAGGGCCCCGACGGCCACGACGTGCTCGTGCTCCCGCCGGCCGAGGGCAGTATCGAGTTCTTCAACCTGTGCGACAACCCGACGCTCGTGGAGCTCGTGCAGGCCACGCCCGAGGTCATCAAGGAGTTCGAGGACGAGGGCAACGACGAATAGACGCTGTCAGATGCTCGCTTGGGACCGACACTCCAGACAAATATATACAACAGCAACAGAAATGGAGGCGCGCATCGAGACAGCAGAGCTGCTGCCGCGTAGCGAGCGCTCGGGACTACGAAGCAATACAAAAAGAACAGCATTTATAGACGCTGGTGTGCTCGTGCGTTGGGCTTTCTGAGGACCTTGGGGAGCATTGCGAACATGCCTATTGACACAGTTTGTTTCACTAAATGGGTCACAAAGAAACAGCGCTAATCGCCATTTTTCGCAACTCACACAATAAAAGCGCCATCAATGTGAGAGATGACGCAGACATTGCACCGATTCATTTTCTCCTAAAGACGAGGATGGGCGACGTCTGTCTTGAAAATTGTACCCATGTTGCAAGAGAGCTTTATGACGCCATTTGCACGCAAGCCATGCGCCGACAGAACATCCGCCACGTCGCGATCGTGGCGCACGCGCGCGCAGGGAAGACCGCGCTGCTGGATGCGCTCGCGGCACGCGCCGGCGCTGTCCAAGCGGACGTGGAGCGCAGTAGCGCGCACATGAGCGTGCCGTTGCGGTACACTGCGAGCGGTAACGACTGTCCTCTCGATGTGGACGCATCGTCGCCATCCGCAGCAACGGCGTCTGAGTATCTCGTCAATGTGGTCGACACGCCTGGCCACGTGGAGCTGGCTGCAGACGTCACGACGGCTCTGCGCGTCTCCGATGGCGCGCTTGTGCTCGTGGATTGCAGCCATCCTCGTGGACTTGCGGCGCTGCGCACTGCGCAGTTGCTGCGCCAAGCGCTCGACGAGCGCGTGCGGCCTGTGGTGCTGGCCAACAAACTCGACAGGGCGCTGCGAATCGGCCGCCAAAGTCCTGAAGCGATCTACCGAATGCTCGCAAGCGCCATCACAAGCGTCAACCGCGCCATCGCAGACTACGAGTGTGATGAAGGCGACGCAGCAGTTGGCGACTGGTGCGTGGACCCGTGCAAGGGCACCGTGGTGTTTGGCTCAGCGAAGCGCGGCTGGGGCTTCACGCTCACGACCTTTGCGCGTCTATACGCGGCCAAGTTTGGGGTCCACGAGACCAAGGTGCTGGAGAGACTGTGGGGCGACTGGTGCTACGATGTCGAGACCAAGACGTGGGAGCTTGAGCCGCCAACGGCATTCGAGAGTGGCACGCGGAAGCGCGCGTTCTGCCAGTTTGTGCTCGATCCGCTGCTCAAGTTGTACGATGCTGCGCGCCACAATGCAAGCGTGGGCAGTGGCGGCAGCAAGCTTTGCTCCATGCTCACAGCTTTGGGCGTCGACTATGAGCACCACGAAGCTGTAGAACAAAGCGACGAGGTGGAGCGCGTGGACGCCGTCGTGCGGCGCTGGCTACCGCTGACAGACGCCGTCTTGGGCATGGCCGTCGCGCATTTGCCCTCGCCAGCAGTTGCGCAGCGCCACCGCGTGCGCACACTGTATGCTGGCTCCATGGACGACGCGTGCGCGCGTGCGATCCGAGATTGCGACCCGAATGGTCCGTTGGTCATATACGTGTCGCGAATCGTGCAGAAGCCCTGCGGGTCGCAACGCAGTCGATTGTACGCGTTTGGCCGCGTGTTTGCTGGGCGAATCGCCTCGGGCCAGCGAGTGCGTCTGTGCACGCCGACGTACGAGCCCTTGCGCACAACGATCGACAGCGAGTTCCAAGCCCAGACTGTCGACCAAGTGCTCACCACAAGTATGGAAAGTTGTGAGAACGCAGGGGTCTCTGCTGGAGGCACGTGCGTCCTCGTGGGCATCAGCCCGCATGTGAAGAAGACCGGCACGCTCACGACGGCGGAGTCGGCGTGCAGCGTCCGTGGTATGAAGTTCCCCGTTGCGCCAGTCCTTCGCGTGGTGGTGGCGCCAAAGCGCGAAAGTGACTTGCCGCGAGTCGTGGAAGCGATGAAGCGGCTCGCGCAGCTTGACCCCATCGCTGTGGCCAGCGTAGACGAAGAGCCCTCTGCTGGGCCAGTGCTCACGTGCACCGGCGAGTATCACTTGAAGCGCTGTCTGGGCGAGTTGCGCGCCCAATTGCGCGATGAGGATGGAGACAACGAGGCGACGTGTGAACTCGTCGTGTCGGAGCCGATCGCGCGCTACCGCGAATCGGTTTCTTCGACGTCGTCGCAGACGTGCCTGGTCAAGTCGCCCAACAAGCACAACCGCGTCTTCTGTACTAGCGAACCGCTGAGCGACCGGCTTCTCTACGACATTGCGCAGGGCAAACTCATGCTGCAGCATGACGCCAACGCTGTCGCTGCGGACAAGAAACGCTGCGCGCAGTACCTCATGGAGCGCCATGGCTGGGGCGAGAACGACGCGCGGAAAGTCTGGTGCTTTGGTCCCAACAGCGATGACTCGAACGTGTTGGTGGACCAGACCCGACAGGTTGCATGTCTGCATGAAATCAAGGATTCATCGATTTGGGGATTCCACTGGGCGACCCAGGGAGGCGCGCTATGCGACGAGCCTCTGCGTGGGATGCGCGTCAACATGCAAGACGCCGTTCTGATGAATGGCGCCATCAAACGTGGAGCGGGCCAAATCATTCCCACGATGCGCCGCGCAGTGTTTGCGTGTCAAATGGCGTCCAAGCCGATCCTTTTGGAGCCCGTGTACGCAGTCGCGTTCGAGTGCCGGTCGGGCCAAGTCGAGCGCTGCACGCAGGCGCTGTGCGATCGTCGTGGCCGAGTGCTGTCCACCGAAGCACTTGACCCGTTGCAGCCCATCGGCGATAGCTTCAACGCTGTGGACACACTGGTAATGGCACAACTGCCGGTAAGTGAAACGCGTGGCTTTCGTCGCGATTTTGCTGAGATCACTGGCGAAGGCGCGCGCCGCATCCAGTGCGTCTTTGACGCGCGCAACTACGACGTCGTTGCGGGGGATCCCTTGGACGCCGACACGACAGCCGGAGGCATCGTCCGCATGCTTCGCTGCTGGAAAGGACTCCGTCCAGAGCCCCCAACGCTGGAGTCGCTCTGCGACACGCTGTAGCCCGGCATGTACGAACTTTTTAAACAGCTCCACACGCGTCGTCACCAATCTTCTCACTCGTGTACCCATTTCGCGCATGTATCACCCCTCTTAAGTACGATCACCTCCATTGCACCGCATTTTCTCTAATAAGTACGAGTACACGTCCACTTAAGTACGCTTTGCTATTTGTTTGTTTCCACAAAGGCGCAAAGCAAATGGAGAAGACGCCGGGCGCCAAGAAGCGGCGGCGCGGCGGCCTCCAGCAGCAGCGTGTGGCCGATGCAGAGGCGCTGTCCACAGACGCCGCAGAAGGCGGTGCTTCTGCTCCTGCTATGGCGCAGCGCAGGCGGCGGCGTGTGAGCGGCAGCAGCGAGAGCGAGATCGACCTGATGCTCGAGGAGCTCGGCATCCCCGACAGCGGCAAGAAAAAGCACAAGCAACAGACGCTGCCAGGAGGACCTGCTGTCGTGATCGAGCTCGCCACGCCGCCGCGCACTGCCAGCGCGGCGTTGCCGCGACGCGTCGATGGGGATGCGACTGTGGACCAAGCGCTCGCGTCCTTGGACACGACTGTCGTGGACCTGACGTCGCCCGACTTGACCACGGCGTCCGCTGAAGCGCCAGTAGCGGCCGCATCTGCGCAGTTATCTCCGCACGAGGCGTCTGCTTCAGTGCACCAACGCGCGAGAAGAACGCTTCTATCGGTGGCGGCTTCGACGCCGTCGTCTCCCGTGCGTCCGTTGGACATCTCGGTGCTCTCGACGCCGCCAGATTCGCCGCTGCAGCAGTCGTCGGATCAAGAATGCGACGCGATGGTCGAAGATCTGACGCGGCCGCTCTCCGAGCGACTGCACGCGGTGTGTGCGGCGAGCAATGCTCACAGTCCGTGTGCACCCGTCGCTCAGGGAGCAGCAGGATTTGTGGTCAGCAGCATCCCAGCGACCTCAGCACCGGCCTGTGCCTCGAGGGCATTGGATGCGATACCAGACGAGACTCTCGAGAGACGAGAAGCAGGCAATGCAGTCGCAGAGCGAAACACAACGACCGCTCCAGCTCCCACGTCATCTTTGAATCCTGAGAAGCACGCGAAAGCGCCACGCAAAGCCCAGAAACCAGCTTCCGACGCACATGCGCGGAGTGCAGCGGCGGTGGCGGCGTCAAAGGCGAAGCGCACCGAGTCTCCGGTTACTGCATGCGTGAGAATGGAGAGATCACTCCACGAATCCGATGCTGGTGACGCGCTGCGAAAGGCGCTGGCGACCCACGTGTACAACAGCAAGCCGCTGATGGTCGAGATGGAGCCGCCGTTCGAGTGCGCGTTTGGCGGCGTGATCCAGTGGACGCGGCGAGAGGATGACGGCCTCAGTAGTTCCAGCAAACCCGCTTCACGCCTGCGGTTCTTTTCGAGTGCGATTTACTTCCAGGCGCACGACTTTGTGCAGCTTCTTGAGGAGAAATCGTACGCGGAAGTCCGCATCATGATGCAGTCTCTGAAGTGCGAGACGCAGAAACGTCGGCAGCAAAGCCAGCGACAGCGTCCACGTGCGGAGGACGACGCGATCGCTGACCAAGTGAGCACGTTCCTCGTCATTGAAGGCATGGATCGGTGTCTGATCGACCGCAAGAAGAAGACGCAGAGCCACTCAGGAGCGAGCGTCCACTTTTCGTTCAGCGATCTCCACGAAATGGCGTTCCAGCTGTTCATGGACACAGAGATCCACACCAAAGTAAGTGCTCAGCAATGTCTCTCTCAGCCGCCGCTCACTAGAGATCTTAACTGCGTGTGTATGTTGTCTTTTCTCTCGGTGCTAGTTCACCGTCGACTTGGAGTCCACGGCGTCGTACGTGGCAATGGTGACGCGCGAGCTCGTGCTCGCCGCGACAAAACAGAGCAACGCGCAAGAAGAGTTCCTCGAGAGCGTGCCACGCCTGCATTCGTTCCGTGTCACGGGCTCAGGCGCGACGATGAACAATTTCGCGAACGCGTGGCTGCGCATGCTGCAGATGATCCCGGGCGTGAGCGAGGACAAGGCGCAGAGCATCCTGGACCATTTCCCGACGCTCACGAGCCTGCTGCGCGCGTACAGCGACCCGAGTGCGAGCCAGCGGGCGAAAGAGGACCTGCTCGCGGACAAACTCAGCGGCAAACACATCGAGCGCGCGCTCTCGAGGCGGATCTTCAACGTGTTCTGCGTCGACGACCCCGACGCGCAGATCTGACGGTGGGTGCCATGCAGTTTTGTTAGATTGCTTCCGTAAGTTATATGCAACTTTGTACGCTCTTGAGTCTCCCTCCTATTTCATGCCAGGAAACTTGACGCACGTGTGGAACTCGCCACTTTCGCCCATGAGGTCGACTGCCAGGGACTTGGCCGCATTCAGGGCCTCGATGTCTTGCCACTTGTACGGCATGCCGGCCTCCCATCCTTGCTGCTTCAGCTCCTGGGAGGCGATCGTCGAGTACGTGATCGTGGCCTGGGTCTGCGCGCAGAGCTCCGTGAGCGCCGGCAGCAACTCGGTCTTGTAGTCCTTCCTCCACACAGGGAAGAGCAGGTTGTACTGCGCTGCGAACGCCTGCTCGCGCCACGCGCGGATGTCCTCGAGGTGCAAATCCCCGAACGCGAGCGCCGCGACGCGGTCCCTGCCGATTTTCGCAGGCACCTGCTTCAGTGCTTCGTCAACTCTGGCGGCGTATCCGCCTCCGAGTCCCACGGCGACCAAGTACAATGACAGCTCCAGCACTTCGGCTTGCGCGACGATAGTCTGCACGTCGATCCTTTGCACGGGCACCGCGTTCGTGCCCGGATCGATCGTCGTGAGCAGCACGACCTGCGGCATGCGCTTTTCCTCTCGCGCCGCGTAGCTCGCGTACAAGTGGCTGAGCGACAGGAACGAGTCCTTGCCACCGCTCCAGAACAGCACGACGAGGTCTCGCTCACCTTGATTCTCGCTGCTCTCCATGAAGCCTCGCGGCCAGACGATCGAGCCACCGGGCGCACCGCCATTGGGTTGCTTGGCCCGGCGCGTCTTGCCTCGTGATCTTAGGAACACATCCTGGGCGACGACGTTCTTGCGACGCGACGCGTCCTTCACGTTCGCGTGGCCGTAGGGACAATGGCGACAGCAGTTGCCGCAGCACTCTTGGCGCTCTGCGAGGAAATGCGCCGTGAGCACCGAGTACCCGGTCTTCGGGTCCTTGTACATGGCTTCTTGCTTGAGACACGCGGCGCGATGGAGCTCTTCGATCTCCAAGAGCTCCGGCGACACGGTCGCGCTGTCGCTGCGAGTCGCCTCAAAAACGATGCGCTTGTAGGGAAACTGCGAGCGCGCCGCCCACTCGCCCTGCGGATCGTGGAGCGTGTCCACGAGCCACTCGAGCGCGAGCAGCAGCCGCCGCGTCGGCCGCGTGAACATCGACGTGCCGTCCACCAAGTACACCGTCGGCACTTTGCCGAACCGCGACTGTTGCGAGTCGCGGAGCTCGTGCCACCACTTGCCGACGCGCCCGTCGAGGATCTCCTGCTCGGTTTGCGCCAACGAGAGGCCGCAGAGCGCCACGACGAGCACGTCGATCGGCTTGTCTTCGTGCACGACGGCTGCGTCAAGCGACTCGACGACGCTGCCGCCAGCGTACTCGATGATCTCGCGCATCCACCCGACCGTGCCGACGAACAGTGGGTCGAGCCACTCGACCATGAGCACACGAGGCGCTCGAGCTTCCCCTGCTGCAGCTGTCTGCGCTTTGTGCTGGAGCTCGCGCAGTCGCGCGAGATGCGCTTGCGCCATGGCTTTGCCTGCGTCTTCGACGCCGAGTTCGCGTCCCAGTTGCTCAAATTGCGCGCCCAGGACCTGCACGAGACTCGTCGGGTTGCACGTCACGATGCGCGCGGTTTTCCCCGACAGCAGTGGCGCTGCCGTGTCGTCGTCGCTGCGCGAAGACGCTGCCAAGGACGACTCAATCGTCGCCAGATCGATCGAGCACACTTTGCACGAGCTCTGCGTGAGGATGACGTCGGGCGCGAGCGCCACGAGCGCCGCAGCGTCCAGATGGTACAGCGACGACGCCTCTTCGAGCGCCTGGCGCACTTGTCTGTGCGTGTCCGCGGAGCTCGTGAACGCCGTGCGCGACGCCGTGAGCATCGGCAGCGCCTGCACGCGCTCCGTCGCGGGGAAGTCGCATTCGTGCGAGCGCCCCACGAGCACAGGCAGCGGCGGCGTAGCCAAAGGCGCCGCACCGGACGAGCGACGGCGCGCGTCGCAGAACTCGAGCAGCGCCGAAAAGTTCTCGGTCGCCGACGGCAGCAGCGACAGCACGCGCAGCGGCTTCTTGGCGTCGACCATCGGTATCGAAAATGGGAGTTTTCCGCGGGTGCAGCTGTGTCACTACGACCCAGGACGTCACTGTTGTGAGATAGGATCGTCTTTTGCCACAATAATAGAATAGAAGTCCGCTGGGAGCAGCAAAGTGCGTTTTTGTGCGTCGCTGCGCACTTTACTTTATGAAGACATGGCTACAGTTTTTGCGTGTGTTCCAACGCGTCTTCGAATGCTCGTGAGCATTTCTGAGTTGCAGAATTGCATTTTTTGCTGCGCTGGTTGCAGAATTGGGTAATATGCAACGCGGTTGAGCTACAGGCGCTTGCCTCCTGCTGCAACTGTGACCCTCTGTGACCGAGGATGCTCGGGGAATAAGCACACACTTTTCTACCGATTGCACACAAATAAACGCGAATTTCTATGGCACACACGACCATGAGGAGTACGTTATTGCTTCATCAACACAGATGTAAAGTCGACATTTTTCTCCAGTGAAGGAGCAAAAGGGTAAGTTCCACTTGTTAACTTCTAATCACCAGCAACGATCGATTCGACCCATGCTCCCCATATACATAATACTATGAATATGATGCATGCGATACGAATTATAAATGAATATGGACGGTGAAGTCAGTACTTTGATTCATTTCATCGCGATGACGCGGATCAAGAACACGGACCAAAGTATATGGTCATCACTCTTCACACAGCAACAGACACGAACATAAGCAGATGCGCACAACCGCCTGAGAGAACACACAGCAAATCGATACAAAGAGACGAGCGCCAGCGGAGAATGAGATCCGACTGGGATGAGCGCCGCCAATTGTGAAATGAACTGTTAAAGGCTCCAGGCGGTAAATATGCTCCCAATAGAGCGCCCCTCGTTCGCGCCAGCCAACCAATTCGATGGCGAACCGTTTCTGTTCTGCTATACCACCTCTGTATACATGAGTGTGATGTATTATCCGGAAGAAACGGCTGCAACGACAATTCGTCCACATCAAAGAGACACCATCTTTTAGAGATGGCTGCGCACACATTGGGATACCACGAAGCTGCTGCATTGGGGCATTCGTTGTTCGGATCTCACGTCGCTGACAAGATCGCGATCTGGCTGCGCGCGAACCTCGCTCGATCCGATGCTGCCACTCTGGTCGTGTGCGCATTCGCATAAAAAACAGACAACCCACCGCCGCTATCGTCGCTCTTGTCGCGCGCTCAAGTACTGGACGACGTCTGTATGCTGCGCATCTCTCGCCACACCCAGCGCCGTCTTGCCGTCGTGTGCTGTCAACTCCATGTCGGCACCGTGCTCACAAAGACACTACACGATCTCCACGTACCCGCGTTGCGCTGCAACGATCAGTGGCGTCGAGCGCAGTGCCACGCCGTCTTCTTCAAACTCGTTCGCAGCATCGACGCCCACCTGCCGCCAGCACGAGCAAGCGCACAACATCGAGCTGCTTGTGCTGTGCCGCTAGACGCAGCGCCGAGAGATGCTGACCGTCGTGGTTGTCGAACCGCGCGCCGTGTGACGCGAGCACAAAGAGATGGCCGTTCATCACGGGTTCCGCCAGAAGCGACGACGCCCTGGTCCACGTGAAATCTGCTGTTGCCTGGCGCTGTTCAAGCAGATACTCGACCACATCGACGTGTCCGTACTGCGCGGCGGCATACAGCGCGGTCACTTGCTGGCGCCCCATCGCCGTTGCCATCGAGAGATCCACATCCGCGCAGCATTCGCAAAGAAACTCCACAATGTCGAGTCCTCCGACGTACGAAGCACCGAGCAACGCCGTCGAGCCATTGTCCGTTCGCGCGTCGACATTGGCGTCTCCGAGCGTCACCAGCACGCAGACAACTTCCAGGAACCCGTTTCTGCTGCGACGATCAGCGGCGTTTGACCTCGTGGACCACGCACATCGACACTCCCACCGCAGTCGCGCATGACACCAACGAGAACGCGAACAGCGTCCACGTGGCTATCCCCCGCCGCCAGATGCAGCGGCGTGAGGATGTCTTCCGATCCGGAAAGCACGGCCGCGAAAGCGGTCTCGGGCGGGGAAGTCTGGTACACAAATGCGAGCAGGTCACTGTGACCGGCCTTGGCCATCTTGTGGAGCGGCGTGTGCCTTGTCGCTGTCGTCATTGCTCGAGCCAAGTCAGCGCCATGAGCAAGCAGCACTCGGCTGATCTCGAGGTCTCCAACCTGTGCCACGAAGTGCAGGGCCGTGGTGCCGTCGTCACGCGCATAAGCCGCGCTTGCATCGTGCTGGAGCAGGAGCTCCACGAGCACCAGGCGTCGGAACCGCACGGCCAGCATGAGGCACTCGTCGATGCCGTCGTCAGCAATGTTCAGCGTCTCCAGCAGGTACTTTGCGGTCACGAATTGTCCGCCGCGCACGGCGCCGTCGAGCAAATTCGTGAGCACCCCATCGCCGTCGCGCAGCGCCATGCGCTCGCGGAGAAAATACCGCAGCATGCGGAAGTGCCCCGAGTACGCAGCGTAGTACGCAACGCTCAATCCCGATGGCGTCGCGCGCTCAGTGACCGCGCCGTTGTCAGCGAACAGCGAGACGATGCGCAGATGCCCGTTGCCCGCCGCGACCATGAACGGCGTCACGCCGTCTTCGTCCACGTCATCCAGGAACGCGGCATGCGCCACGAGACGCGCCACGATCTACAGGTGGCCACTCTTGCACGCTCCATACAGCGGCGAGGCGTTGCCATTCGCCAGGTACACGTCGTTGCACGCCGCGCCGTCGGCGCGCAGCAGCGCGTCTACAATCACCATGTCGCTGAGCATGCACGCGAGCACGAGGCAGTTGTCGGCGCTCGCGTCAGCGTCCACGAGTAGCCGCACGAGCTCCTCGTTGCGCGCGCAGATGGCGAAGGACAGCGCCATGTGACCCTCGTCGTCCGTCAGATCGACCCACTGCGGGAAGTACCGGAGCAGCTCCTGCACGCGCGCGAACGTGGCGCCGGGAGCCTCGTCCCGGAACGCGTCGCCGATCGCCAGCATGAACGCGTCTTCATCCGAGATGTCGTCTTCACTGGCAGCAGCAGCGGACGGAGCAGAAGCTGCAGAAGGCGACGGCGCTGCCCACGCGCCGTCGCCGCCGTACGAGGCGGCATCGCGATGGTCCATCTTGTTCGTCAATATGGCCGCTTGTCTAGTGCGAAGCCATCTCGTTCAAGTCTCGACTTTCCCCATACCAAAACTCAAATGTGGCTTTGTGCACCTCGTATTGTTAATATAGATGCCTTCTTTTGCATCGCAGATATAGATATGGTATATACAAAATACGAATACAATCTTCGATACTTGGTTTGAAAAACAATATCTAGAATTATAAAATACACGAGTCGATATCCAAAGCGCTGCGCCAAGCTCACACAGCCTCGTCCAGCATGAAATCCGCGTCGTCATACTGCCGATCGACCTCGAAGGCGTCCCAGAGGAGCTCGCTCGCGTCCGCCAGCGGCGGCAGCGCCGCGCCGCGCGCCACCAGAAGCGCCAGGAGCTCGTCGTGGCCCTGGCACCTCGCTGCCGTGGCCGGCGTGAGCCCCTGCGCACTCGCGCACTCGATGTTGGCGTGCTGCGTCGTGACCAGGTACTCGACGACGCTGCGGTGGCCTTTCAGCGCTGCGAGGAACAGCGCCGTCTCGTTCGCGTCCGTCGCGACCTCGACGTCGGCGCTGTGACGCTCGCACAGGTACCGCATGATGCCCAGGTCGCCGCAGGCTGCAGCCACGAGAAGCGGCGTCATGACCACTTTGTGCATCACGGTGCGGTCCGCGGCGTCGTCCCAGGCCCACGCGCTTTTCGTGTGCAAGCGGCACGTGCCGTTCACGTCCATGCCGCCGCGCTCCAGCAGTAGCTCCACGATCTCCACGCGCCCGCGCAGAACCGCTTTGCAGAGCACATTGGAGCTCCTCGGCACGCTTGCGCCATGCGCGAGCAGCACGCGCGCAACGTTCACGTGGCCATGCAATGCAGCGGTCCGAAGCATCGACGCGCCGCCATCTGCACCCATCTCGGCCTGGCGCTCTTCGAGCAGGTACTCGACGACGTGGATGCGGCCGCTGCGCACCGCCGCGAACAAGGCAGTTGGGTCGTCGCGGTTCACCACGCTCAGGTTCGCGTCCGCGCCATGCTCACAGAGGAGTTGGACCACGTCGAGACTGCCCGCCCGCGCCGCTTTGATCAGCGCCGTCGTGCCGTACACCTTTGCGTTGACACTCGCGCCGCGGTCGACGAGAATGCGCACGATGGGGAGGTCGCCGTTGCCGGCGGCAATCGTGAGCGGCGAGCTCTCGTCGAACGCGCAGTTCACGTCGATCCACGGCACCAACTTGAGCAACAGACGCAGCACCTCGGCGTAGCCATGCGAGATGGCAACGAAAAGCGGCGACAGCGGCGTGCACGTGGTCAGCAGCACAGAGCAGAACTCGTCGGTACCGCGCATCGAGTTCACGAGTTCGAGCATGCGGACCCGCCCAAAGCCGAGCATCGCGTGAACCGCCGAGCGCCATCGTGGCGCTGCGCGGCGCTGCATGTCCGCGCCGTTCTGAAGCAGTATCTCGAGGATCTCGGTCGAATTGTACTCGACGGCGTAGAACGCGGGCGTGCACCCGCGCTCATCCTCAACGTCCACGTCCGCACCGTTGGCCACGAGCAGCTCCACTAGCTGCACTTCGCGGCGCCAGATCGCATCCGCGAGACACGCACTCAAGTGATGCTTGTCGAGCTGGTCCATGTGCTCTTCAAGCAGACACCACACGACGTCCAGTTGCTCGCCCCGGAACGCTGCTTGGAGCAGATTATCTCGAGAAACGCTAGCACTGCGGTCCTTCTTGTGCTTGTCTCGGCGACGCAGTGCGAGAAGGAGTGCCAGCACGCCGCGACCGCCGTTGGCTGCGCACTGGGACGCCGCGGTTGCGCCCCACTTCGTCGTTTTGGAGACATCTGCGCCGACGGAAACGAGGTACTCGACGACGCGGACGCGTCCGCGTGCCGCTGCGACCATGAGCGGCGTGACGCCCTGATCGTCCGCGTCGTCCACGATCGCGCCTTGCTCGACAAGCCACTGCACGACTTCAAGCCGCGCATACCCACACGCAGCGTACAGCGCCGACGTGCGTCTGTACGCGTAGCCGGCGTTGATGCGTACGCCGCGGTCCAGCAGCTTCTGCGCCGTCGTCTCGAAGCGACTGAACACCGCGATGACCATGGCCGGCGTGTCGCGCTCGCTCGCCGCGGTCTTCGTTCGCTGCCGCACGCCATGCTGCTCGAGGAAGCGCAGCAGCACCGCGACCTTCTTCCTAACGATCTCCTTCACGTCATGCGCATTCAGCGGCGTGCGCAGCGGCAGCGAACGCCGCGCGCTGGACGCCGCCGCGACTTCTGTCGCCATTCTCGTCTGCGATGGATGCGCTGCTGCTTCCTCCATCAGCTTATTGCGCTTGCTGCTGATTACGCAATCATTTGTTTGATAACCACGTCGGAAAATGACAACTCGTCAAAAACAGATATATCGACAGTTTGGGGGAGGCACACATGTCAACAAGGAGAAAGACACAGGTTTCGCTGGTTCTTCGCTCATTTAAAAATGTGCAATGAGTTTTCATGTGACGACTTCCCTAGCCAAGTACAGTAACATCGGGTGGTGAGGCGGAGACAGTCAAATCCGCCAGAAATTTGTTGCGAGAGATGCACGAGTGGCAGATTGAAGCCGGGCCTATCGCCTCCACTGCTACCTTACAATCGATGACATGAAATGGGAACCGACCGACAGCTGATGTCAGACTCCGCCGAGATGCCTTGGCGGATGCAGTCAGAGCTGTGACCAACATCTGCCACTCTTTATGGCTTAATCTTCGCGAGCAACTCCGCTCGGTGCTGGAGACCCCTTGCTTAACCTCAACTTTGCCCCTTTGTAAAACGTCTCCATAACCGCGTAAGTCTGCCACGAGTTCTCGAATTTGGACTGACCAGGAGCAGGTGGCTGGACTGGAACTTGGCCGTGGACTTGACTAGCCCTGCTCAGTACGTTGCGGTTCATGTGCCAACGACAGACCATATGCACCTCCGGGCTTACCCTGCCGACAGTGTTCATACAGACGAGGTCGCGGTCGGTGAGGATAACACGCGGGCAGCGACATCCTCCTCGATCATCAATCTATGGTGTACTCGGTTAAGTACATATTAACTTCTTGAAATTAACATTATTATGCAAAAGGTATTGGGGTTTCTACTCAAAGGCAACAGGAATTGAAAATTGCTTGATCGGGTTTGACAGAAGCAAAGGCAGGTTTTGTGGCACAGTTTTGGAGCTCTAACTCAGAGAATGCGGGCGATGGACAAGATCTACACCGTATAAGAGACCGCCACCATCTATAATATGCTACCACGACGCATTTGGGAAGTAGAGCACGAAAAACACCTCGGTTGTAATGGGGCTCCCCATTACATGGGTTCCCGGGTC